>CAMZMU010000054.1:1279093-1543197 GCA_947311845.1 Poa pratensis
ATAAAACTGTTGAGGAGAAATTTGGGAAAATTGATGTGCTTTCCTCTAAAGTTGATAGTCTTGCTCTTGATGTTGACTTGTTGAAACTAAAGAACATGCCTCATGATGTTAAAGAGAGCAAAACTCTCAATGCTATACAAGTTAAAATTGATAACAATGTGAGGATGTTAGCTGAATTGCATGCTAGATGGGAAAGAGAGGATGAAATTGCTAGAAAGAATAATATTGCTAGAGTTTATACTATTACTACTTCTGAAAATGCTTCAAACTCAAGTGTTACAAACCTCCTACCATTAATGGCAAGATAATTGGTGTTGGTAATGTTTCCACTTCTATTGCAAAATGTCCTAAATTGCCTGATAACTCTGAAACTGTCCTTGATAAAGATGCTGAAATTTCTAGCAATAAGGAAGATAATAACTCCATTACTTTTGATAATAATGACTTTGATTTTGATGGTTGCAATATTTCTGAAGTAATTAAGTTCTTGCAAAAGCTAGCTAGAAGTCCTAATGCTAGTGCTATAAACATGGCTTTTACTAAACATATTACTAATGCTCTCATGCAAGTTAGGGAAGAGAAATTAAAACATGAAGCTTCTATCCCTAGGAAGTTAGAAGATGGTTGGGAGCCCATCATTAAATGAAATTGAATGACTTTGATTGCAATGCTTTGTGTGACCTTGGTGCTAGTATTTCTGTTATGCCTAAAAGATTATATGATATGCTTGATTTAGCACCTTTGGAAAATTGTTACTTGGATGTTCACCTTGTGATTCTACTATTAAAAAACCTTTGGGAAGAATTGATGATGTTCTTATCATGGTTAACAACAATTATGTCCCCGTTGATTTTATTGTCTTGGATATTGAATGCAATCCATCATGCCCTATTGTGCTGGGAAGACCTTTTCTTAGAACTGTAGGTGCTATTATTGATATGAAAGAAGGGAATATAAAATATCAATTTCCTCTCAAGAAAGGTATGGAACACTTTCCTAGGAAGAAGATTAAGCCACCTTATGATTCTATTGTTCGAACAAATTACAATGTTGATGCTTCTTCACTTGGTAATACTTGATGCATGCTTTGTGCCTAGCTAAAAGGCGTTAAAGAAAAGCGCTTATGGGAGGCAACCCATTATTTTTTTTCTGCAATTTTTCTTTTATTGAGTCAAGGAGTGTTTACTTCTGTAGCAACTCCTTTGTATCTTTATTTTCTCGCATTGTTGTGCCAAGAGTAGCCTCTAATGTTAAGAGATGCTTAATTTTGATTGCTGCGCAGAAACAGATTTTTGCTGTTCACTGTACGAAATTCCTAAAATCACCAGATTGTTAATTAAATCTGAAATTTTTGTGCGTAATCTTTATGAATGTCTGAAACTTTCATTAGTTCAAGTTTCTCGATCTGAGCGTCGTAAGTGCCTCGAAAAAATTCGTCTTTGCGGACTGTTCTGTTTTAGACAGATTATGCCTTTTTATTTTGCATTCTCTCTTTTACTAGTGTTGAGTGAAATTCTTTTTTGGGTGGAAGAGCTTCACATAACATCAGTGGCTGTAGCTAATGTTTAAAGTAACAAATCATATTGCGTCTTTAGAACATGTGAGTTTTTGATTATGCACTAACCCTCTAATGAGATCTACTTTGAGTTTGGTGTGACGGAAGTTTTCAAGGGTCAAGAGAGAAGGATGATATAATAGGATCAAGAAGAGTGAAGAGCTTAAGCTTGGGGAGGCTCCCATGGATCTCCCCAGCATATTTCAAGAAGACTCAAGCGTCTAAGCTTGGGGATGCCCAAGGCATCCCCTTCTTCATCGTCAAAATTATCAGGTCATCTCTAGTGAAACTATATTTTAATTCTTTCACATCATATGTGCTTTTCTTGGAGCGTCTGTGTGCTTTTATTTTCAGTATTGCACTTTTATTTTCAATAAAGCTTGACTGGACCCTAGCATTCTTGATTGGGAGAGAGACACGCTCCGCTTTTTCATGAGAATACTCCTATTCTTCACTTATATTTGTTGAGTATTCATATCTAGCGCTGTTCAGCTTTTAGCTCTTGTTTTCATGTATCTCTTGTCAGAGCTATTAGCTTTCTTTTGTAGAAAGTACTCTCTTGCTTCACTTATATTTGTTTGGAGAGTTGATGAAATAAATTGATTGGTGTTTGGTTGGTTCAGAAAATGTTGCATGTGGTAATTGGTATAAGGAAAAACTTGCTTAATCTTGTAGATCACTAATGGATAACTTGATGCTTGTCAATTGTTTTGAGTTAACAAGTAGATCATGATTAAATTGTGCATCACATGAGTTAAGCCTATTAGTGAAGAACTACCGTAAAGCTTGTTGAAAATTTGGTTTGCATCGGTGGTATCTCTAAGGTCTAGATATTTTCTAATAACAGGGTTTGGTTAACAAGGAAGACGGTATGAAGTCTTATAACGTTTGCAATATGTTTGTCATATAAAACTTGGTGTACGGGTTGATATTCTTGTTTGCTTACATAACCTTGCTAGCCTAAACTCTGTACTGAGAGGGAATGCTTCTCGTGCATCCAAATCCTTGAGCCAAAATCCATGCCATTTGTGTCCACCATAACTACCTATATGTGGTATTTCCTTGCCACTCCAAGTAAATTTTTCATGTGCTACCTTTAAATTATTCAAAATGTTATTATTCCCTTTTTGTGTCAATGTTTACTAGCTCATGAGGAATTAGTGTGGTTATTCTTTATTCTATTTGTTGAATGGACTTTTACACCTGGACTAGTGGCATATACATCCGCTTATCCAATAACTTGCAAAAAGAGCTGGCAACGGGGTGCCCAGTCCCAATTAATTACAACTTTAACCAATTAATTCTCTTCACACTTTTGCCCTGATTCATCAGTAAGCAATGACAAACAGTGAAATACCTGAATGTGTGTAAACCAAAGAGAAAGAGGGATGATCTGCCTTGCTGGTAGAAATAACGTCCTTCATGGGAGCCGCTCTTAAAAGTCCGTTTGACAGGTAGAATACTGTTCTCACCCGCTACCATTCGTTGACAATTAACAAACACCTCTCAAAAATAGATACTCCTCCATGGTATGTGATTGATGGAAGGCACCCGAGGATTCGGTTAGCCATGGCTTGTGTTAGCAAGGTTGGGAGGAGTATCAAATATTTTATGCAATCTCTATATGCTTTCAAAAACCTAAAAGCTCTAGCACATGATTAATCCCTGCTTCCCTCTGCGAAGGGCCTTTCTTTTACTTTTATGTTGAGTCAGTTTTCCTATTCTTTCTGTCTTCCACAAGCAAACACTAGTGTCAACTTTGTTACAACATGCGTTATATGCAATGTATTGGACTTGTTATACTACTTTGTGTTGACAATATCCATGAGATAAATATGTTGAAAGTTGAAGCAAATGCTGAAACTAATTCTTCCTTTGTGTTGATTGAATACCTTTTATTAGAAACTATTGCTTTATGAGTTAACACTTATGCAAAACTGTTTGCAATATGTTTGTCATATAAAACTTGGTGTACGGGTTGATATTCTTGTTTGCTTAAATAACCTTGCTAGACTAAACTCTGTACTGAGAGGGAATGCTTCTCGTGCATCCAAATCCTTGAGCCAAAATCCATGCCATTTGTGTCCACCATAACTACCTATATGTGGTATTTCCTTGCCACTCCAAGTAAATTTTTCATGTGCTACCTTTAAATTATTCAAAATGTTATTATTCCCTTTTTGTGTCAATGTTTACTAGCTCATGAGGAATTAGTGTGGTTATTCTTTATTCTATTTGTTGAATGGACTTTTACACCTGGACTAGTGGCATATACATCCGCTTATCCAATAATTTTGCAAAAAGAGCTGGCAACGGGGTGCCCAGTCCCAATTAATTACAACTTTAACCAATTAATTCTCTTCACACTTTTGCCCTGATTCATCAGTAAGCAATGACAAACAGTGAAATACCTGAATATGTGTAAACCAAAGAGAAAGAGGGATGATCTGCCTTGCTGGTAGAAATAACGTCCTTCATGGGAGCCGCTCTTAAAAGTCCGTTTGACAGGTAGAATACTGTTCTCACCCACTACCATTCGTTGACAATTAACAAACACCTCTCAAAAATAGATACTCCTCCTTGGTATGTGATTGATGGAAGGCACCCGAGGATTCGGTTAGCCATGGCTTGTGTTAGCAAGGTTGGGAGGAGTATCAAATATTTTATGCAATCTCTATATGCTTTCAAAAACCTAAAAGCTCTAGCACATGACTTAATCCTGCTTCCCCCTGCGAAGGGCCTTTCTTTTACTTTTATGTTGAGTCAGTTTTCCTATTCTTTCTGTCTTCCACAAGCAAACACTAGTGTCAACTTTGTTACAACATGCGTTATATGCAACGTATTGGACTTGTTATACTACTTTGTGTTGACAATATCCATGAGATAAATATGTTGAAAGTTGAAGCAAATGCTGAAACTTAATTCTTCCTTTGTGTTGATTGAATACCTTTTATTAGAAACTATTGCTTTATGAGTTAACACTTATGCAAAACTGTTTGATGCTTGTCTCGAAAGTACTATTCATGAAAACGTTTAGCTTGTGTGATTCATTGTTTACTCATTATCTATTTGGTAGCAAATTATAGACCATTGACTTGGATCACTTCATTCATTTACATGTGCCTTGCAATATTATATGATCAAGATTATGATGGTAGCATGTCACCTAAAAAAATTATTTTGTTTTTACCGTTTACCTACTCGAGGACGAGTAGGAACTAAGCTTGGATATGTTGATACGTCTCAAACGTATCTATAATTTTTGATGTTCCATGCTTTTTTATACCAATTGCTACATGTTTTGCATCTACTTTATATCACTTTTATACATTTTTTGGGACTAACCTATTAACAAGATGCCTAAGTGCCAGTTCCTGTTTTCTGCTGTTTTTGTATTCCAGAAAAGCTAGTCTGGAAATATTCTCGGAATTGGACGAAACTTCACGGGGGTCCCTATTTTACCAGAACTCACCTGACGGAGCAAAGGAGCAACAGAGGAGGGCCACCAGGGCCCCACACGCACCTAGGGCGCGGGCCCCCCTCTGCCGCGGCCTAGGGTGGTGTGGGCCCCTCGGGGGTCTCTAGATGCCGCCCTTTCGCCTACTTATTCCCCCCGACGCGAAACCCTAAGTGCCTGAGCTAATATCCACGAAAAGTTCCAGAGACGCCGCCGCCGTCAACCCTAGCTCGGGAGGGTCCAGAACCTCTTCCCGCACCCTGCCGGACAGGGGAATCGTCACCGGAGGCTTCTACATCGCCATGCCTGCCTCCAAGTGATGCGTGAGTAGTTCATCCTTGGACTACGGGTCCATAGCAGTAGCTAGATGGTTGTCTCTCCACTTTGTGCCATCATGTTTAGATCTTGTGAGCTGCCCTACATGATCAAGATCATATTATTGTAATGCTACATGTTGTGTTTGCTGGGATCCGATGAATATTGAATACTATGTCAAGTTGATTATCAATCTATCTTATATGTTATTTAAGATCTTGCATGCTTTCCGTTACTCGTAGATGCTTTGGCTAAGTAGATGCTTGTAACTCCAAGAGAGAGTATTATGCTAGATAGTGGGTTCATACCTCCATTTAATCTTGGACAGTGACAGAAAGTTTTAAGGTTGTGGATGTGCTGTTGCCACTAGGATAACCTAACGATGTTATGTCCACGGTCATATGTGTTTGTTTACATTACGCGCTTTACTTAATGCGATTATCCGTTGCTTGCAACTTAATACCAACGGGGGACTCGGATGACAACCCGGCGGTGGATTATTAGTCATAGATGCTGTTGGATAACGTCTATGTATCTTGTCGTAATGCCCAATTAAATATCATAGTAGTCATCATGTCATGTATATGCATTGTCATGCGCTCACTATTTGTCAATTGCCCAGCTGTAATTTGTTCACCCAACATGTTAATTATCTTTTATGGAGAGACACCACTAGTGAACTGTGGACCCCGGTCCATTCTTTTACACTGATTAAACAACCACAAACTGCAAACTGTTCCTTTTTCATTCTCTGCAATTTAATACTCATTTTCCATACCATACGTTTAATCCTTTTTTTCAGCAAGCCGGTGAGATTGATAACCTCACTGTTTCGTTGGGGCAAAATAGTTTGATTGTGTTGTGTGCAGATTCCACGTTGGTGATCGTATTGCGCCGTGCGAGCCACCAACAACCTTCTGAAGAGTTGCTGCTCCTACTGGTTCGATAACCTTGGTTTCTTTCTGAGGGAAAACTTGCTGCTGAACTGCATCATACCTTCCTCTTGGGGTCTCCCAACGAGCGTGTGATTCACGCTATCACTCCGCTGTGTTGCGTTGAGGTGGTTGAGTGTCGACTTTGGTCGTTCGGACGACTTGGTCGTCGACTCGTGTGGGAGCGCGGCTTTGGAGCTGGCGTGGATGTTGGAGCGGCAGCTCCGGATTTTGCCTCCGCCGTGTTGCGTTGAGGCCGCCGCCACTGAGTTGCGTTGAGGTGTTTGAATGTTGACTTTGGTCGCTAGGGCGACTTGGTCGTCGACTCGTGTTGGGGCGTGGCCTTGGGCTGGCGTGGTGCGTTGTGTTGTACGGTTTTCGGCCGGTTTTCCTTATAAATTGTCCAACTTTTTTCGACTTAATCAATCAAAGGCATTGCCTAGGTTTGAAAAAGAATCTGGTGTCCAGCGTGAGCTGAGATGTATCTCGATTCTCAAGCAAGAATTTTTTTTACTTGTTACATCATCGTTATCAAATTGGAAATGTGATCTGGCCAGTAAACCTCACATATGAGAGCGAGCCAAGTGCTAGGCCCCCATTGCCACATTGTGACGTGGTAGATAGATTCGGTCGCCTATATCCAGCCATTTCGAGAGAACAGATTTCAGAAAATATGAACAACGCGCACCTTGAGATCGAGCAGAGTGGTGCCGCTTCGTCATTGACAGTTATTTTACCGTCGCACTGCCACCATGTGCACAAAACCAGCCGCAGAAACCACTTAAATTTTGTATTTTTTGTCCTAAATGATATTTAAGAAAAATTTCAGCCACAAATTGCCCCTCGGAAAACTTTTAGCAAGATCTGGTCCCTCCATAAACGTCATTTACGTTGGCCTTCTGAAAATGCCATTCACTTTGGGTTGTCTGAGACTACAAAACAAAAAAAATTCAAGTCAATCGAAATAACCCTTTTGATATGGCGTTTTTCAATCACACAGCATCTAAAAATCTTAGAATATGCTATTCGCGTTGGTGTTTCCGACAATTTTGGAGGAGAAGTGATGAAAATTTCTGTGTAGGCATGTGTTTAACACTTAAGGCCGCGCTTGGTTCGTCGGGCCAGTTTCCCCTCTGTAAATATTTCCTGCGCGTTAGGCTACCTGCTCCGTAATTTTTGTGTGAGCATCAAAGGTCCGTAATTTCAGCCGAGCGTATTGGCTTCCAAAACGACCAACCAAGCGAGCCCTAAATTCTACGGGGCCGGACTTCTTCCCATTTCAAGCAATGAAAGCATGTGTTTCACAGGGAGGAGGAGTATGTAGCGCACAGGAACCGCCAACAGACAACATATTTCAGCAGCAATCCTCAGAGCTTTAACTCTTTCGTGGATGGAGAAATAGGTGAGGAGGAAAACAGGTGCTAGCAGTAATCCTTAGAGCTTTAACTCTTTGCTGTCGGATCACCTCTATAGCATGGCTATCTTCCGATTACCAATGACAACGCTGCCTACAATGAAATGGGTACTGCCTGGAAAATTCTACGTTGAACATGGGTTCATATGAATCCGGTTGGGAAATGCATTTTTAGATGTTCACTAGTTCTGAAAAAAAGTTCGTGTGGATATCTGCATGTTCCATGTGTGCGTAGAAAGTTTCACGGGAAAAGATTTTTTATTTGGCCTATATAAAAAAGACGAAAATATGTCACATATATAAGGCTACATAATACTGAAAATTTTCTCTTCTTTACGGAGGCAAAGTGTATAGTAATTTCGTCATGAAACTCTTGTACACGGCACATGTTTTGCATCACCTATGCATGCACATTTTGCTTCGAATTTTTTGACATGTTTTACATCAACTATGCACGCTCAAAATGAGGGTTCATATATACCCGTGTTCTACCCATTCACTTCTTGGTACCCCCCAGCCCACAAAATTTTTGCTAAAAATTTGTGCATTTTGGCCCACTTTTGTCCAAAAACAATGATATTTAGCCTATTCCCCCCCCCCCCCCCCCCCCCCAATTCTGGCCCAGCAAAGCTCAGTGGCCCATTTGCCCCCCATGAGTTCGGCCCAAGCTCCGCCACTGAGTACTGTATGCACGATACGAGTCGTTTTATAACCTGGGCACACTTAAACCCTTTTAAAAAATCGAAAATGCTACTAAAAAGTTTCAAAAAAAATATTTTTGTGTGTGTGGTACATACTGATATGATCTACGTGTCTGCAAATTTTCGCTAAAAACTGTTTGTATTTTGGGCTATGCAAAAATCACAAAATTGTAAATATAGAAAGGAAAAAAAGTTGGCTTGGTCCCCACGTTTGCTTATTTCTCTAGATCACATATAAAAATATATTTTGATGAAAATGGGTCGTACATACTAGATATGTAGATTTGTTTGTATGCTTTTTTCAGAATTTTTGAGATTTGTAAATGTGGTTTTCGATTATTTTATTTATTTATCTTAAGGGATCTGGTGAGCCTAGGCATTATTAACATTTTTCAAGTCAAACCTCTTCGCTGCTGGAATTTAGAGGGCACACTCACACACAGATTCCTCCTCATCTAATGTGTTTCAGAAAATGGACAACCACCCCTTGAGACCAAAATTTCCTCACACAATCCCCCGTGGTTTGAAAATCGAGCAAATCAAACCCCGAACTAGGAGCAGACGAGGTCGATTGGGAGCAGAGCGGTGCCGCTTCCTCACCGACAGTTTTTTAACCATCCAACTTCAACGTACACGAAACCATTTAAAATTGAGGGGACACTTCTTCCCATTTCCAGCAGTGAAGGCATGCGTTTCACGGAGAGGAGTATGTAGCCAGCGGACAACATCTAAAGCTGCTTTATTCTTGAGATCTTAAGACCTATATGAGAGAGGACAAATGAGCCGATTTACGTCTGTGAATTTTGAGTTAAAAAATTCACGCTTTTAGATCCTGACACTATCTACATCTGTAAAACAAATCTTGATTTTTTGAAACCTAAAAGTGCTGATTTCGATTTATTTTTTTAATAAAAACAAGCTCCTGCACCTCGGGAGCCATTTACAGTTTCCGCATGTAGAAGTAGTATGAGCAATGCTATTTGAGTGTGAAGCACACAGCATGCCTGGCTTACTAGTGAGCCTACTGTAACCCGCAAGACACATTTAACCACGAAACAACCTGTGAAGAATCTTACTAGCAATTCAATATGTAGATTTTTCTAAAATTTTGCTCACCTAAAAATCGGCCGCGAGCCACCACGAGATGGCCCGATGATTCGGGACTTCGGCCTGGCCCGGCGATCCCCACCGTTCGGCCACCTCTACCTACGCTGCCCCACCCCGGAGGTGAAGAAGGAGTCAGTGCTGGTGGAGGTGGTGCCTTCCGGCTACCACGTGTCCTCACCGCTGCGGGACGGGGAGCATGACGACGACTCCCCAAGGCTGGTCTCCGATGGTGGGGTGGCCGGTCCCCGTGGGGGCGGGGTGCGGTTTGTGTTTCTCCGTCAGGTGAAAGCCTTGCCCTGGTCGTCGACCAGGACATGCGACCGTGACGCCCCTAGGCGTCGCATCCTTCTTGAAGGCGTCGTCGTGGCGGTGATCACACTTCTCTGCCCAGGAACTTTCGAGGGAAACCACAGATTCTTCGTGGATCGGGCGAGGGCGGCGCGTCGGCACGTATTCTCCTTGGGGCCTCCTATTGGATGCTTCGCTGTCAAGAGGGACCCGTGGTGGAGTTTGGTGGTCAGCGGCGATGTTTTGCACGACAACCTTGGCTATGTCGGATAGGTGGTCGTGTCTTCGGGCTTGATGAGCTCCGGGTGAAAACCCTGCTTCGACCAAGCGGCGATGGCGACGCTCTCGGTTGTCGCTCCCCTCCTTGGAGACATCGTTGTGGAGCCCCTTTCAACACCCTTGCCGGTTGTTTTGTCCGTGTGGGTGGTATTTATCTTCTCGTTTTCGGCTAGGTGGTGTGCGGCCCTGCGGCCGGCGTGGATGTCGGAGCGACGGTTCTCATCTCGTCTCCGTCGCATCGCGTCGCGTCGCGTAGAGGTGTTTGGGCGTCGGCTCTGCCTGCTTGAGCGGTTTTTGTCGTCGACCTGTGTGGTGCGTGGCCTCGGGGCCAACGTGGATGTCTGAGCGGTGGCTCCGGGTCGCCTCCGCCGTTGCGTTGAGTGTAGGGGTATTGGCCTTGGCCGCGTGGCGTCGGGGCCAGCGTGGAGCTTTCTTTATAAACTGACCAATTCACTTCTTTTATATGAATGGAACGTTAAGCCTCTTGCCCGGTTTGTGTGACAGATGTTGTATTTGCCAAAGGAAAGGAGAACGTGTAGCAGAATACGAGTCTGTAATCTGTATACAGGCCGCAGTTATAAATCCCTTTTCATAAAAAATAACGAACAGCCCGGAGAGCTTCCTTGGCCTCCAATCTTCCTTCGAGACAGCAATGAAACATGGCAGGACAGTCAAGCGACAGTGGGTGCCAAGTTTTTGCTTCGCTCCGTGCTCTCCCACCTTTGCTTCACTCTGCCACAGCCGCCGCCGGGTTCTAGGGTTAGCGCGCTCGCCCTTCCAGGGATGGCGGAGAACGCGTCGGCGGCGGCCGCGTCCGCTCTGATCTCCAACCTCACCGTCGCGGAGGATACGAAGGGGCCGGGGCGACGGCGGCGCCGCCGCCGCAACTCTTCAACTCGATGACGAGGAAGAAGGAGCCCTTCGTGCCGCTCGTCGAGGGCAAGGTCGGCATGTACGTCTGCGGCGTCACGCCCTAGTACCCTACGACTTCAGCCACGTCGGCCACGCCCGCGCATACGTCCCCTTCGACGTCCTATACAGGTACCGCCGCCCTGCCCCGATCCGGTGCCTCATTGTTGCCTAGCCTGGGAAATGCCGGGATAGAGTTGCTATGAGCTTTTAGCTCGACAGTGATTTGGTGCTCTGGTGTGCGTGGTGAAATGATTAGGGGGTTTAGCTTAGTTCTTGAGCACGGTGGGTGCCTAGATGTGAGGTTCTTTGATCTGTGCTCGCAAATGGTAAGTGATCTACTAACTCTAGTGTAGTGTTGCGGAATTGTGTTTTCTTGGTCGTGCTCTCATTTGGCATGTTCAGTACCTTCTCACATTTCCAGTGCCTTGCATCTTGGTAAAATGCTTCATTTCCTCATTGGTCCTTTATCCAATGTAGGTATCTCAGGTTCTTGGGGTATGAAGTGAATTATGTGCGCAACTTCACCGACATTGATGATAAGGTAATGATCCATGGGCAACATTCTAGATGTACACTTACTACTTTACTAGTTGAGTCCATGGAAGAGTAACGTTTTTGTATACGTTGGATGAGTTAAAAGTCTCAGATTATACTCAAATTCGATTTTGACTGATGTTAGCTCGATTGGAACTTGATTTGTAACTACAAAATAATCCGAAGTTATTTATCATTACTTTCAAACGAAGCTCGATAAGATATGCACCATTTTCCCATACCTGCCGTCAGCCCTGACTATCAGCTACCTCGCGGCTATTTTATGTTTCCATTTTATAGTTGGACTGGTGTGTTGCTGCCATTTTATGTTTCCACTTTGGATCAAGAGTTCAACACTTCACTCTGTTCATCTTCCCGGCATGATGCAATTTTATGGCATACATGTGATTTAATTTTTTTTTCTCATAATGTATTTCTCTTCTGAATATTTTTTTCCAGACAACTCATATCCTTAGCTTGTACTGTTGTAATGATTCCAGAACTTGCTATGTTTTTGCAGATTATCAATCGGGCGAATCAGAATGGTGAAACCGTAGCTAGCTTGAGCAGTCGGTTTATTAATGAGTTTCGTGCTAACGTCGCTGAGCTGCAGTGCCTGACTCCTACTGATGAGCCTCGTGTAACGGAGCATATCGATGATATTAAAGAGCTTATCAAGGAGGTATTTTCGATTTCTGTTACTTCTTATTCTCATGATATTTTTCCAGCTTCTTGTTGATCTTTAGAAAGAAGTAACACTTATGCATCAGTTCTCCACCATTCAGATTAAAGTATATAACCAAACGCGGTCACATTTTCACCTGCCAGCAGTGTCAATCATGTTTAACATGCTGTGCATGATAGTTGTATTTTATCTCTCACACTGTTCACTCGGTAAAACTCTTCCAACTTTGTGTATGCTTGTGAACAGATAATCAAGAATGACAAAGGCTATGTTGTAGACGGTGGCGATGTTTTCTTTTCAATCGATAATTTTCCCGAATATCTCAGTTTATCCCGTAGGAATCTGGATGATAATCTTGCTGGTTCGCGGGTTCCTGTTGATCCAAGAAAGCGGAACGAACACGACTTTGCATTATGGAAGGCAAGTTTGATGCATAGCCGTGAACAGTTTACTCTCGCGCATAGCCACTTTCTTCTTATACTTGTTACTGTTTCCAGGCTGCTAAGGAGGTTGAGCCTTCTTGGACCCCCGGGAGAGCCTTTGGGGTGATGGAAGACCAGGATGGCATATTGAATGCAGCGCAATGAGTTATCGCTATTTAGGACGTGTGTTTGATATACACGGCGGAGGGCATGATCTGATATTTCCTCATCATGAGAATGAGCTTGCACAAAGCCGAGCGGCTTATCCAGAAAGTGAGGTCAAATGCTGGATGCATAATGGCTTTATTAACAAAGCTGGTAAGAAAATGTCGAAATCAGATAAGAACTTCAAAACGATCAGAGAAGTAAGGGGATGGATACCTGACTCCTTTTAATAATTCTCATTTCAACCTGTAAGGTGTTTCCTGACATATGTGACATTTCTCTTATTTTCAGGTTATTGCTATGTACCATCCTTTGGCCTTGAGATTTTTCCTGATGCGCACACATTATAGATCTGACGTGAATTACTCTGATAAAGCACTTGAGATCGCATCTGATCGTGTATACTACATTTATCACGTGATTTTCTTGAACTTCAATATTTTTATCATGTTTTTGTTTCAAATAAAAAATTAGCCATTTAATATATTTTTGTCTCAGCAATAGAATTCTGAACCTGACCTAGTGATCTATGGCTATCTTCTGTAGTAATAATATCTGAATTGATATAAATTTCGTGCAGACTTTATATTTTTTTACACGCGACCCCCTACAAGGGACCGAATTTCATTACCACAGGATAACGAAATACAAGGGTTCCCAGCATCCATGTGCATTGTGCAACACCACCAACCAACTAGAGCAACAAGCTAAGCAACAACCGGCAAAGACTACCACCACTAGGAGTTAACTACAAAACATCTAACAAAAGCAGAGTAAAAGCTACACCAGGCACAGAGGGCCAAGAGAGCAAACTTCAGGCGAGAACATCCAAACTATTTTTGTTTACAGCCATCACATAGCAAAGGCAAAAGTCATCAGAAACTTGATCCCTTCCACCACAGAAAGACAACGGCTTCTATCTGTCCCGGTGCCAGCTGAGGAGCAAAAACTGGTGGACGACCACAATAAAGCTTTTCTGGAATCTATGTCAGATGATCTTCGAATGGTTTTGTTGAATGATCTCAAGGTACGCCGATCATGTTTCTTTGTGCTATCAAAGTTTGTATGGTCAGAATCCTGGAGCAAATCCATGTCCATATTATAGTAGTTGATGGAACACATTTTGCACTTTCAGAAGTTGCAGCAAAAACTGGAACAACAAAAGAAGAAGCAACAACAACAGAAGAAGCAGCAGCAGAAGCAACAGAAACCCAAAACAGCCAGAAGACCATGTCCAGGCTCTGGCTGCGGTGGGTGCCGAGATTAAAAAGAAGCTATCCATCCTCGGCCTGATGCCGCCATCACCTCTGGCAGAGGTACAACACTATGTAGACAACATGTCTTTTCCCTCTTATCAATTATCATGATGATGACTGCACACGACATGAACAAATTTTGATCCGACAGGTACTGGAGCAGCTGAAGGTGAAAGCGCTGAAGCGGGCGGGGCTGACGGAGGAGTGGCTTCGCGAGCAGATTGAGCAGTGGGTTGCCGCGAGGAACAACAAGCAGTTTGACGTGTCGGACCAGATCCGCAAGGACCTCGCCAGCAAAGGCATCGCCCTGATGGACGAGCCTACTGGCAGGGTATGGAGACCATGCGAGCGAGAGTAAAGCGTGTGCATGGTTTAACAGATGACGGTGTACAATGAACCGTCTGCCCGTCTATTTGCGTGGGGGCAGGTTTACTTACCCGTGTCGCCATTTTTGGACCGTGGTTATTTCCTGTGCTGGGGTTCCTCCCAAGTTTGCAGACCTGTGTTGGCGGTTGTGTAGGACAGCAAGGGACCTGAATACTGGTATTATACCCTGAGTATTCCGTGTGTCGAATCTCTCTGTCGTATTTCGTCAGTTCATAGTTGCATTCATTCGAATGGATGGAATGATGAGTTGGCCTTATATTATATAGAATCTCCTTTCAATTCCTTGCTATTTCGTTTTTGTGTGTACATCAAGGATATGATTGGATGATATGCGGGGTATTTTTTAGACAAACCTGCTAAGCTTTATTGATCAAGAAGAATGTTTACAGGTATAGTATTACATTGCAGTACACCAAGCCAAAGTTGGCGACCAACTCCATAGAAAAAATGTACGCTTAGCTAGGTTGTGGGCTTCGAAATTGAAGCTTCTTCCTTCATGAGCGATATTGCACTCCTGGAACAGCAATGATCGCGCCTTGATCGAACTGTACTGCCCCATCGTTCCTTCCTTGATACCATTCACCACGTTCTTGCAGTCTGATGCCACATGTATTCTCTGGAGTGCTAAATCTTCTGCAAGAGCCATACCCTCTCTAACAGCCAGAGCTTCAGAAGATGCAGGATCGGAGATGCCAGCAAAAACAACCACCTAAATAAATTCGCAGCCACACCTCTGTCTTCAGCTCTAGATACATACAGCTGCATCAACATTCACCTTCGCCATCCCCTGAGGTGGATCGGAGGTTGCCAAGCTGGGCGAACATTTGACCTTACTTCCTGATTGTGTATCCGCACTGCAGGTTTTGCAATCGCCTGTAACTCTGACAGATAAGAGTTTATAAACCCGAAGGTCGACATAGGAGGCTGAAAGATATCCTCATGAACTTGGAGACGGTGCTATTTATCTAGGTCCAGCTAATAAGGCCGATCTTGTGTACTCGTACCACTAAGGGGTTATCGGAATGGATATCCTGGGCGGCTTTTGCAAGGCCTGACTGACGCAGTGATGCTCTCTGCCGGTGATGAGAAAGAACGCTGGTCGTGGCAAACAAGGCTACGAGACACAAGGCTCCTTCCCAAGATGATCGGCCGGCGATCACCGGAATGAATCTACCTAGTGCTTGCAAGCTGCAACAGCGCCGTACGTCCGAGACTACGATGCCGACCGCTGGGCTTGTGCAACCATGATGCCTCCGGCCGATCATTCGTGAACCCACCCCTATGTATCTAGAGCTTTAACTTTACCAGGTGGGTGACGAGGAAAACAGATGCCAGCAGCAGAAACCCTCAGAGCTTTTAACTTTTTGCTATCGTCGGAACACCTGATCTAGCACGCATGGGTATCTTCCGGATACCAATGAGACCAAATGCTGCCTACACTAAAAATGGGGTGTCGTTTGATGTTGACAGAGACGTAGCCGCTCGACCACGAAATCGTCAACAAAACATCACAACACAAAGCCACTTGGGAAACAGATATTCTAGTATTGACTGATATAACCCGGCCGATACAACGGGATCCAGCAGATATCAAGGGAAACAGAAACAAATACTACATTTTTCAAGGTCGCGCTCCCACACGGATCCCTCATCCACTCTCAGTTATTTTCCCACGTTACGCGCGCAATGCTGCCATCACTAGTACTATGGTACGATTGCCTTGCCAAATTATGGTAGTGGTCACAAGCAGTGCAAAGTTTGTGTAGCTCAGCAGTGCCATCCAAACCTGTACGAAATGTTTAAGTGATCGAAGAGGCCGTGCCCACCTAACATCTCGCGCTCCCTATTGAATGAGATCATCGAGTGCACGTCCCGCCATGTCCTTGTTAAGTGCTAATTTAACCAGGCTCAGTCATGACAAATACTAGTGAAACTGTGCAGCAGGAGGTGTCTAAATCTGGTGGCTAACGTGAGCTGAGATACAGTATATCATTAGCAAGCTTTTCGGTGCAAAGCCAAGAACGATCTCGTCCTCGCACACGGGCAGGGCTGCTCTACCTTGTCCCGGCGTCCAGATGAATCTTCTCACTCGTCATGCCCACCTGCTTCGTCCGAATTCAAATCGAATCACGGTAATTTCCTCCACAACGAATCACGTACGCCAGCAGGAGACCTGGGACAAGGCTGAAATTTTGTTTGGGATCGAAGACTCTATTTTCTCAGCATTAGACAAGTGAAGAGACCACTACGCCACCAGCGTTGCAGCATTTTCGCTGAACTCTTGAGCACTTGCTCAATAGTACCTCTACATTTTCTATCCCGTAACAATTACTCCCTCCGTTCACAAAAAGATATCTCAACTAACTTCAAATTTGGATGTATCAACACACTAAATTATGTCTAGGTACATCCAAATTTGAAGTTGGTTGAGACCTCCTTTTGTGAACAGAGAGAGTACATTACTCCATTATTGTTGGTCGGCCATTATTTACTGGGGAAACGGAACAGAAGGATAGACTTTTGTGTTCCACACAAGTTTTTTTTTTTTTTTGAAACGCATCAGTCAAGTCATGATATCTTGTTGAAAAACAAGACGATACCTCATGGATTGATGGATGCCGATCGGGTCACATCTGAGGCAGTACTACCACAGTGATCTATGGCATTATTGATCGAGGCAGCAAAGCCAGACAAAAAGGCGAGCACCGGGGCAGGCCACATCCCAGGGAGCACTCTAGTCAGTCATATTTTCTTTTCTTTTGAAAAATGGTACTCCCTCCGATCCATATTAGTGGGCATAGATTTGTCTAAATTCATATGTATCTAGTTAATTATTTAGACTAGATACATGTGTATCTAGACAAAGTTGTGCCCACTAATATGGATCAGAGGGAGTAAAAAAAAATGAGAGCATAAACACAGCAAAATCAGTCGACAATATGCACGATTAACCTCCCACGCATTCTTTTTTTCCTGTTGAACATACACGTTTTTCGCTGCTCTCCAAGCTTAGAAAAACTTCCTTGGATGCGAAGAAACGGCAGCACCATCACTTTCACAACAGCATCACTCGAAGTCGATCACTTGGCCGCCACACACGACGCGCAACTCAACTGGATCCATGCGTAGCATCCATCATCGAGATCACGGTTTCCTCTCTGTGACAAATCACATGCATCACCGGATTGACAAGCGGAGTTTGCTACGATCGACCACCATACAGTGGACACCAGCATGCATATATACAGCTCGGTGGGAAAAGTTGGGAGACCTACTGAGAAGTCCTCGTGTTACATCCGTCCATTTAACAACTACAAAATGCACACCGACATGACTATGAATGTTGGATTGAGTAGGTTTTCATACCTACCGAAATCTTCAAAAACTCAGAAACTATTTTAAGATTATTTGATACACATTTCAGTAAAACAGAATTTAACCGGACATTAATATGTTCTGTTCTAGTCCAAAATTTTAGAAGATATGCATATTTCAAAACCCATAAAAAATCCATTGCATTTCAAATCCTTGGACCGGCCTAGACGTCACCACCGGCGCATTGGAGGGTCGCCCTCCCGCGTTTCGTGCCACTATTTTTCTTTGAGAGGAGTCAGACAAAAGAACTAAAACTACCACTTACAACTTAACAAGCATAACTTGGATGACTCCTTTTAATAATTCTCATTTCAACCTGTAAGGTGTTTCCTGACATATGTGACATTTCTCTTATTTTCAGGTTATTGCTATGTACCATCCTTTGGCCTTGAGATTTTTCCTGATGCGCACACATTATAGATCTGATGTGAATTACTCTGACAAAGCACTTGAGATCGCATCTGATCGTGTATACTACATTTATCACGTGATTTTCTTGAACTTAAATATTTTTATCATGTTTTTGTTTCAAATAAAAAATTAGCCATTTAATATATTTTTGTCTCAGCAATAGAATTCTGAACCTGACCTAGTGATCTATGGCTATCCTCTGTAGTAATAATATCTGACTTGATATAAATTTCGTGGAGACTTTATATTTTTTTTACACGCGACCCCCACAAGGGACCGAATTTCATTACCACAGGATAACGAAATACAAGGGTTCCCAGCATCCATGTGCAACACCACCAACCAACTAGAGCAACAACCGGCAAAGACTACACCACTAGGAGTTAACTACCAAACATCTAACAAAAGCAGAGTAAAAGCTACACCAGGCACAGAGGGCTGATGACTCCCAAGTGTAGGAGATCAATTGTAGTACCTTTCAATTAGAAAAGGTTGTCGAACCCACAAGGAGATGAAGGTATTGGTTAGTAAGATTGATAAATAAAACAATAAAAGATGCAAGTGTTTTTGGTATTTTTGGTTGTATAGTTGCAATGCAGAAAATAAACAGCAGCAAGTCAAAGCTCTCAAAGAGAGAAAGCCCAATCCTCTTATGTGCAAGAGGACAAGCTCAAGTGATGTGTAACTTATATGTGAAAAACGTTCCCGAGGGCGGCATGGATATTGCTAGGCATAGAGATTTATTAAACAACACGTTGAATATCTTGTCAAGTTTTAATCTTCTTTGACGGAGCCATTATTAGGTATATCTAAATAAATAAACTACAACCCCTTATGATGGATCATGTGGCCAAGTAAATGATTGCACAAGAATTATTAAGACATAAAGTCCCACCATAGCATTACACTCTAAGGTCCCCGATACTAATACCCTCATAATATAACTTCATGATTCGGTCCAGGTTTACATGTCCTCCCAAGTCTCCCTCAATTCATTATACTACGGTGTTCTCCTATGAGCCCATATAGGTGAACTGTTGTGCAGTCGACGTTCGCACAACACCATCATAGAATCACATAAAAGATAAACTCTTGACAAAATACCAACACATGTTATATATAAATCATTGCCAATTCATCCTATGCCCTCAGGAACATATGGGAACTACTCACAACGTGCAAACATGATAATATTCAGTGGCATAAGTGGTACAACACAATCTGAAAATATAACTTCACCACCAAATAATGACAAGTACTCAATCACAAACATGAATAGTAGCACAAGACAAGTATCTAGGGTATAGCAACTCTCAAACTACGAGGGGGACGGAGTGGATCACGGAGATGATGATGGAGATGGTGCTGGTCTTGGTGATGGTGATGATGTAGAGGCCTCCTCCCACGCCAAGGAGGAGAGGTGATGACGATGACGATGATGTCCCCCTTCTCCGGAGCTCCGGAGCAGCAGGATCTGATCCCCCTCGGAGGGAATCAGGAGTTTCGCCGCGCCGCGGCCTCGGATGGTTTCGGGAAAATTAGGGCGTAACTTTTCGGGGAGGACGAAGGCGTCGATAAAAACCCCAGGCGAGGAGGTGCCCGAGGCTCCACTTAGTGGGTCCCACGCGGCCAGGTACTTGGGCCGCGTGGGCCCACCCCTTTTGGGCCTCGTGGCTCTCCTCTCTTCGGTCTTCTTCCCTCTGCCTTTCTCTCGACGAAAAACCAGCTGTGTAATTTTCCTTTTATTATTTGGGTCCCTGTAGCTCCTGAAACATTAAAAACAAGAAAAAGGAGGTTTTCTGCCTCCCAGAAATTAAATACCAAAAATAGGGACTTTGTATGAAAGTCTCATAAATCATCTAAAACATGTAAAAACAATGATATAACAATGCAAATAACATTCTAATATGATACTAAAAGTTGTATAAATGATGATATAAAATGCACGTATCAAGGGCCAAGAGAGCAAACTTCAGGCGAGAACATCCAAACTATTTTTGTTTACAGCCATCACATAGCAAGGGCAAAAGTCATCAGAAACTTGATCCCTTCCACCACAGAAAGACAACGGCTTCTATCTGTCCCGGTGCCAGCTGAGGAGCAAAAACTGGTGGACGACCACAATAAAGCTTTTCTGGAATCTATGTCAGATGATCTTCGAACTACAGATGTTCTGGATGGCTTTGTTGAATGATTCAAGGTACGCCGATCATGTTTCTTTGTGCTATCAAAGTTTGTATGGTTAGAATCCTGGAGCAAATCCATGTCCATATTATAGTAGTTGATGGAACACATTTTGCACTTTCAGAAGTTGCAGCAAAAACTAGAACAACAAAAGAAGAAGCAACAACAACAGAAGAAGCAGCAGCAGAAGCAACAGAAACCCAGAAACAGCCAGAAGACCATGTCCAGGCTCTGGCTGCGCTGGGTGCCGAGATTAAAAAGAAACCATCCATCCTCGGCCTGATGCCGCCATCACCTCTGGCAGAGGTACAACACTATGTAGACAACATGTCTTTTCCCTCTTATCATGATGATGACTGCACACGACATGAAACGAATTTTCGATACGACAGGTGCTGGAGCAGCCGAAGGTGAAAGCGCTGAAGCGGGCGGGGCTGACGGAGGAGTGGCTTCGCGAGCAGATTGAGCAGAGGGTTGCCGCGAGGAACAACAAGCAGTTTGACGTGTCGGACCAGATCCACAAGGACCTCGCCAGCAAAGGCATCGCCCTGATGTACGAGCCTACTGGCACGGTATGAAGACCATGTGAGCGAGAGTATGCATGGTTTAACATATTTTTTTAGATAAAGGAATTTTATTACTTAAGAGTTTTAAGCATTAGCATGGTTTAACAGATGACAGTGTACAATGAACCGTCTGCCCGTCTATTTGCGTCGGGGCAGGTTTACTTACCCTTGTCGCTGATTTTGGACCGTGGTTATTTCCTGTGTTGGGGTTCGTCCAAAGTTTGCAGACCTGTGTTGGCGGTTGTGTAGGACAGGATTAAGGGCCCCGTATATTATACCCTGAGTACTCCGTGTTGAATCTCTGTGTCGGATTTCGTGTCGTTGAGTTCATAGTTGCATTCAGTTGAATGGATGAAATGATGAGTTGACATTATGTACTCACTCCGTCCACAAAAAGATGTCTCAACTTTTTTCAAATTTGCATGCAAATCTAGACAAATCTTTTTGTGTACGGAGGGAGTATTATATACAATCTCCTTTCGATTCCTTGCTATTTCATTTCTGTGTGTACATCAAGGATATGATTGGATGATATGCGGGTATTCTGCACTTGGCTGTTTATCCAGGTCCGGCTAGCCGATCACGTGTACGTCCGTAGCCATGACACACGGCTACTGGACAAGATGATCGGCCGGCAACTACCGGACTGAGCACCGCCGGAGAGCCGCTCCGCTTGTGCAATGTTGCTGCTGCTCCAGCTTCCCAGCGATCACTGGTGTATCGGTGCGTACCTCGTTCCTCCATTCATTGCCATCCTATGTCGTACTCCGTACCAGGTAGGTGAGACGAGGAACACAGCTGCCACCACCAGCAGCAGCAGCAGCAATCTTCAGAGCTTTAAATTTTTGCTGTCGGATCACCTCTACCCAGCAACGCTGCCAACACTAAAAATGGAGGTGTCACTTATGTTGACAGAGCCGTAGCCTCGTATTCTATCTTTCTTTCCGCGAAATCCTGCGGTTAGCACAAGTTTGCTCGTCTGGATCGCCGCCGGCGTCGCTCGTCACCAATCCTCTCCTCTGCGAATCTGTAAGTGCCACTACAACCTGTTCCATATAATTCATCTGAAGGAGATTTATCTTTCCCTATGATATTCACAATTCTTAATTGATTAAATATCTTAGGGTTGCCTGATGTGCTGATTTATTTCTTTGTTCAGAGGTTTGGCCGTTTGGGTGGGTATTGACCTATTGGGTAATCAGGGATCACGTGGATTTGACAATCAGAGTCAGAGGCTTCAAATCGTTGCCAGGCACAATGTCAGCCAATCTTATAAGAAGGAACTTCTATCGTAATTTCACATATATATTAATTTATACGTATTTCGGTACAAGCGATCTCTCGCTAATTTGACAGGTAGAGAAGATTTAACGGAGTGTTTCTTGAAGTTGGAAAGAAAATTGCCTTCACCCACAATCAATGATGCTGGTCATAAAGGTACATCAAACATTAGACGTACTATTCGTTCTTGCCCTTTGCCGGTGCTTTTCAGCAATGAAAATAGTGAAAACACTGACAATGCTTTCCGTAATTGCATTGGTGAGCATCATTTAATTTTTGGAGCAAAGCCTCCTATATTCAACTCCACGTAAGGATGTGATAGACTGCTTTTTGAAGACGAAAGACCATATAGGCCAAAAAAGTTATAGAGTAATTACTTTTCTAAACTGACTTTATTTGAGAGAGGATAAATAGCTCCCAGCAACATGGAACTCGTAGTTTTTTTGAAAAAATCAAAAATGATATTTTAAAGTTTTCAAAACTCGAAAAAAATTCATAGATGTAGATAGTGTCGAGATCTACAAGTGTGCAAAACTTTAGCTAAAAATTTTTTGAAGCTCAAAAGTGTCGATTTCATTTACGTTTAAAGTTTCCAGACTTTATTTAAGGTATATTGATAATTAATGCTTCTTATTATGTGAGTTTGCTAAAAAACACATTACAGCTATACACATTCATTTTGACACCGGCGACCTTTTTTCTTGGCTTCGCCCCTGCCTCTACCAAGCAACGCTGCCAACACTAAAAATGGAGGTGTCACTTGATGTTGACAGAGCCGTAGCCGCTCAACCACGGAATCGTCGTTGCATCGGCAAAAAATCGTCAACCAGCTATCACAACACAAAGCCACCTGGGAAAAAGATATATATATATATTGACTCATGTGACCCGGCCGATACAATGGGATCGAGCAGATATAAGGGAAACAGAAACAAATAAATTGGTCACAAATTCAACGAACAGCCAAGCGTCAGACTTGCCTACAGGCAATGCGCCGTTGCATGTACAGATCGAGCCCCCTCGGTGGATCAGGTCTTGCCCATCTTCTAGATTTACAGTACCCTCCGGCCTCCGCAGTACGTCTCCATCCAGAGGAGCCTAGACGACAACCCCGGCGGCGGCGCCATGGACTATCAGGGATTTGCAGTGTTGCCTGAGAAGAGAGGTAGTTTCTTACTGTAATTGGTTACTGTCTGTCTTTCACAAGTGATCGATGGCGATACCAACTGATAATTGCTACATATGGGGAGCGAAAGAGGGAGAGAGGTGATCCCTCATCTACACTATGTTATTTTCCCCATGTTACGCGGTACTGCTATCCATGGTATGATTGCCTTTGCCAAATTATGGTTGTGATCACAAGCAGTGCAGAGTTTGTGTAGCTCGGCAATGGCAATGCCATCCACTCCAAGGAAAAAACCTGTAGTTGAAGTGAAATGTTTAAACGATCGAAGAGGCGCCGTGTCCACCTAAGATCCCGCGCTCCCTGGTGAATGAGATAATCAAGCGCACGTCTCGTCCTGTCCTTGCTAATTACTCCCTCCGTTTTTTAATATAAGATATTTTAGGTGTTGTACATGTTGTGTAGATACACACTAAAAGATGTCTATATACATTTGTGTACATGTGCATGTGGACAAATACTAAAACATCTTATATTAAAATACGTAGGGAGTAGGTGCTAATTTAACCAGGCTCATCACTATCAGCAAATACTAGTGGAACTGTGCAGCAGGAGGTGTCTGAATCTGGTGGTCAGGGCGAGCTGAGATATATCCTGAGCGAGAACAAGTGCTCCTTTTTACATCGTCATCTAATTCGCGAAATGTGATCTAGCCAGGAAATTTGGTCGCCTATATCCATCCATTTCGAGAGAACAGGTTTCAGAAAATGGACATCGCACCCGACCCCTTGAGGTCGACTGGGAGCAGAGCGGTGCCACTTCCTGTGATCGCCGGCACCCCCAGCCTCACTGTACGGATCCATGGCGTCCTATTCATATAGCTCGTGATGAAGGTGAAGGACCTACCTCGTTGCTCCTCCATTTGCTGCGTTGCCATCCTAGCTGACCGAACTGAACTGGGACCTTTTTTCTGCTTTCGGAGTACCTAGCTCACCTGATCTACCAAATCTTTCAACTCAACAGAGGATCGTTGGAACTTGGAACTGATAATACCACATCTTTCAACTCAACAGAGGATCGTTGGAACTTGGAACTGATAATGCTGACACCAACATGAGAGGAGATGAAATTCGATAACTGACCAGCTCTGGATAATGGAAAGCACATTTGTTCAGACACTAACCAACCAACCAAAATTAGCCACAAGGGAACAAACATATGATCTATTTATAGAGCACGAGGATCGATCATGAGACGGACGGATGGGGAAGGGAACAGCAAAGAACCGCCGTTGCAAGAACACGGCGGCAGGAGATTCAATCCGATTACGGTCGGACTACAGGTCACAGAACAACAGCCAAGCGTTAGACTTGCCTACACGCGCGCACATCGCAGCTCCTACGCTACGAGCTCACCACCTCTTCTTCTTCTTCCTGGACCTCGCTCCGGCCGTGGTCCACAGGAGTCGCCTCCGGTGCCGCCGGTGCCGCGCCGACGTTCTCCCCGCGGAGCTGGCGCCATTGACAGACGATCCGAGGGCGCCTTCAGAGATTAATTTGCAGAGGTGGAGAAGAGGGGTGCCATTGGTGTGGGCAAGTGAGGGGCACTCACACTCGCCCCTCGCTGCTGACATTTAAAGGTCACACTCACAGGTCACTCCACCGTGGAGTATCATTTCTTTTCTTGCTAGAATAAACATCGTCCATGTTACTGAATCAAGCAGGTACGTCCCGTCATGTCCTTTTTAGGTGCTGCTTAAATTAGGACCTTCATTACCGGTACCATCATGTCTGAATCTCGTTGCTGGCCAGCGTGAGCTGAGAAAACTGTACCCTTTTTTACATCGTCTAAGGGAAAGTTAATGTTATCTATAAGTCAGTAAACAGTAAACCTCGCATCGGAGAGCCAGGCAAAGCAGCCCCCAGTTGCCCGTTGGTGACACAGAGATTGTGACGGGAGTAGACAGAATTGGTCGCCGATGTCCATTTCCAGCAGTGACGGCATGTGTTCCACACTCCAGTCCACAGGGAGATCTTGCGGCAGCTTTCTTCAGCAGATTATGTATGTAGCAGGAACTGCCAAGTGACAACAGAGGCCCGGTGAATCATTTGGCGACAGAGACAGGAGGATCTCACTGTGAAGGCAGTATGCTTAACCAGGATATGGATATATATCATGGGATTAATTTGCATTTGCAGATAGTCGAGTCAGCTGCCCAGGAGAGAAAGAAACTTGACGATCTCGGCTGCTGAACGCATTAACCAAAGCCTTTTTTATTTTATTTTATTTTAGCATACTTCCTGCCAAAGTAGCGCCAGTGCCTGGTCGATCTCAATGGATTGGAACGACATGCCAACACAAGGAAATGCATTGCATGTGTTGTGGTGCAAGTCTGAGTGTGCGTGTAACTTTATCACATCGAAAGGAATATTGACGCAGATAAAAAACAAAAGTGGGGCGATGTGGAGTCACTTTAGATCACAATGGCTACTGAGGATCATCCAAGGCCGGGTGGTGCGCGATGTGTAGGGTAGGACCCCATCAAATCCTGACGATTCTATGCAAATCGTGTTGGCCGAGCTGGGCACAAAGACTTGTGACTTGGTTGGGTAAAATTTAGACAACCCGGAATGATACCGTCTTTAACTACGAAGTTTTTTCATCTTCCTTGCATACCGTCTTTAACTACGAAGTTTTTTCATCTTCCATGCATACCGTCTTTCATGCTGCCACGTTCTTATCCCAGTGGATGGTACGAACGTTTTGTTCATCAAGTTTTTCTGCCCAAGGTAACATTTCTGCCCCAACTGTCCAGCTCTTTAACAAGCACCAGTCAAGCCAGGTTTTTACCACGATTTGTATGCCAACAACTAACACCATACAAGCTTCACCACGATAAAACTGTTATGGAGAATAGCTCCTCAGGTAAATAAGCTCATCACATGTGGACATCAAAAATATAATAGACAGGCATAAAAGAGCTTCCAACTTTCACAAATTCATGTTTGAATGCTTGCATGGATACAACGTAAACCATGTTTCAAGTTTTGAATACTCTTGCAGCATGACAAAAAAATGCGACAGCCTCTCTCTCATCCTCACTCGCGTAGACAGTTCATAACAATGAATCCACACCGCAAAAAGAACCTTTCCTACATGTTCCGCTTAATCACATTGTTTCAACACCGAGCCGGAGAGCAAGTTAGAACTCCATCCCGCCCATGCCGCCGCCACCCATCGCGGGTGCCGCCTTATCTTCCTTGGGGCTCTCGACAATGATTGCTTCGGTGGTAGTCATCAGAGACGACACGCTGCAACCAACAATAAAACGGAAGAAACAATCGGTGTCAGGATCAGAAGAAGAACGGACTTGCTAACAGGTTCAGCGGCTATACTTGATTGATTGTGCTATAACTACACAAACATTCAGGCTAAATACTTTAGAACAGACAAAACAGATATAGAAGGTTCAGCAGATTTCAAGAATTTAGATTCAGCTACTTCAATGAAGGTTGACTATTGTTACTGTGTCAACATTCAGACACTGACATAATGTTCTAACACAGGAAAATTCAAACAAGGAAGAACCAGTACCTTGCAGCATCCACCAGAGCTGTTCTGATCACCTTAAGTGGGTCAATAATACCAGCCTTCACCATATCCACATATTCACCTAGTCGGGACAATAGTTCACATATGCAACATCAGAAACATGATTTAAAGTTTTTAATCCAAGTCCCTAGCTCCCAACAGAGCAGCAAAAGATAAATGTTGCACCTACCTTTGGCAGCATCATAGCCTAGGTCGGTATTATCCTGCTCCAAAAGCTTGCCAACAATGACAGCTCCTTCGACGCCTGCATTTGAAGCAATGGTGTGTACTGGGGTCTGCAGAACACAGTCATCAGGCCATGCAAACAAGACGCGGACCAAGTAAAAGGAGAGAATTTATTGACATACCTTCAAAGCATTTTGAATGATCTGGACACCAATCTTTTGGTCAAAGTTTGCGGTCTCCAACTTGTCCAGGTTTCTTGAAGCATAAAGAAGGGCAACACCACCACCTGTATATATCCACAAACAGATAAGACTTTCTGACACACTGATATTTGATAATACCATGACACTAAGCAGCAGGGCTCAAGGATGGTACCTGGTACAATACCCTCCTCTACTGCAGCTTTGGTGGCATTTAGTGCGTCCGTCACTCTGTCCTTCTTCTCACCAACTTCAGCTTCACTTGCTCCACCAATCTAAACACAAAATCAGAATCAAAATACTCGCTAGCATCTCAGAGCAAGAGCAGACACCAGATATCAATACATAGAATGTGATGCCATATTTCTTATCAGCACTAACATACCAATTATGTCCCTAATAATAGTGTCTATCTGGTAATTTACGCATAAGATCATAATGTTTACCTTCAGAACGGCGATACCGCCAGAGAGTTTTGCCAATCGCTCTTGTATCTTTTCCTTGTCATAGTCAGAAGTGCTTTGCTCAATTGCAGATCTCAACTGTTCAAAACAAATTTAACAGTTATAAGCATTCAGGATAATCTTCATACAGATCAGAACAAACCAAGTTAATCAACAAACCAGCTCAGCTCTTTCTTCGATGGCCTTCTTATCTCCCGCTCCATCAAGGATAACTGTGTCATCCTTAGAAACTGTAACCTGTGCATTCACAAACTTATTAAATTCCATTCAACCACAGAAACATTCCTCTGAAGCAATCATGAGCAACCTAACAGAATGCACATCTGGACCACATGTACAAATAAGCAGCTAGATCCAAAACATATTCAGTTTATGCAGGGCAGTTAAGTTTGATAAGTTCTATAAACAGCAACAATCAAATTAACAGTTGTCACTTTAATAACTAAGAAAAATGTTCCTCGGTATAAAAAACAAGCATGATATAAATTCTACAAAAGCAACCATAATATGTAAGTCTAACAGAAGAAATTTCAGCAAGGTGATATCTGTTATGCTATTAAATTGTTTGGTAGGTAAAGGTCTAAACAAAACATACAATTCGACAAAAGCCAAATGGCCTACCTTCTTGCAAGTACCCAACATGTGATGCTCAAAGTTCTCAAGGTTCATTCCAAGTTCTTCAGTTATGACCTGATCCCAAGAAGGTGCAAAATTCATTAATAACAAATGTTAAGATTTGTTAACAGTGAAATAGGCTGAATTGAAGGGGCTATTGAGTATTGACTTACTTCTCCACCAGTAAGGATGGCAATGTCCTGCATGTTTGATTTCCTGTTCTCTCCAAAACCAGGAGCTTTGACCGCACAGACCTACATTTCATGTCCAGTAAGACCAAAAAGTTCTATATAGGTTCAGCTACAAAGCAAACAGAGTTAACACTGACCTTGAAGCCTCCACGAAGCTTGTTAAGAATGAGGGTACCCAGAGCTTCACTTTCCAAATCTTCAGCAATAATAAGCAGAGGCCTTTGCTTCTGTTTAAACAGAAATATGGTCAATTAGCCTACAACAGTCAACAGAGGATGCCATAAACTAGACAGAATGAGACATGCAAGCAAATAAATACCTGGAGAGCATACTCCAACACTTTCACCATCGCACGAAAGTTGGATACCTTCTTCTCATGTATCAAAATTAAGGGGTCATCAAGTTCCTGCAATAGATGAACATAAGAATACACCCAACAGTATTTTAAGCTTACACAGCAAAGTAACACTAAGAAAGCAAAAGAAAATACTTACACACTTCTGGTTCTTTTGGTTGGTAATAAAGTACGGAGAGATGTAACCTTTGTCGAGCTTCATGCCTTCCACAACTTCAAGCTCATTGTATAGTGTTTTACCATCCTATCAAATGTTCCAAAAAAAACTTAGGAAGACATGTGACATGTATAGATAGCCTGAAAGATCTTGATACAAGTAAGCTCATAACAGAAATACATATATGGTCCGAACTGAGCACATAGAAGGCAAAATAGAGAAGCAAACTATGCAATGGCTGTCGAAGTATTTGTAGTTTTGACTTACCGCAATGGTAATAACTCCCTCCTTGCCAACCTTCTCCATAGCTTTTGCAATGAGCTCACCAATTTCCCTTTCGCCATTTGCAGATATAGTACCCACCTTTTGGAAGAGGGCAATAAATAAATAATAGTATGGAAGAAGAGAAAAAAAATACACAAAGAAAAAGCGTTGTGTTTCATGGCAGATCAATCACCTGTGCTATTTCCTCAGATGTATTGATCATTCTGGCCATGCCCTTAAGGTTTGTCACCACAGAATCAACAGCCATTGAGATACCACGTCTCAGATCCATTGCGTTCATTCCAGCTGCTACGGACTTGCAGCCCTCAGTGAATATTGCCCTTGTCAGAACAGTAGCACACGTTGTACCTGCAAGTGTTCGAACATCAGCACAGCTGCCCAGGGCGCTTAAGTGAGACCTATAAGATCACAGTGACAACGTAGAAAGAAACTTTAATGCTGCAGTAATCAACAAATAACCATCATCCAACTTACCCATAGTTCAACTGAAATACAGTACATAAAATTATCAGATTGGCAAACTGTAACAAGTTTATGATGTAATTATCCAATAAAAGCAAATATGATGAACAAGAAAACAGGTAGACAGCAACTAGCAACTGAAAAGAAAAGGCTTCCACAATTTGATGTTAAATGCTAGTTCTAACATTTCTTATGCTACATCCATTAATACTGTTAAGAAGCTAAGTCCATACAAATATATGTTGCATGATGATGAGCTTGATGAGCAACTACATTGCAGAAGTAAGCCATACCATCTCCAGCAGAATCATTAGTCGCATTAGCAACCTGCTTCACGAGACTTGCACCCACGTTCTTGACCCTGTCACTGAACTCGATGCTCTTGGCAACGGTCACTCCATCCTTTGTAACCTTGGGAGCACCAAAGCTTTGCTCAATGATAACAGTGCGACCCTGCAACATAAGTAGGCATGAGCTCAGCACTGACATAATAACTCTGGTGTCTACTATGAAAACCAGCCCAAGAAACTCTGGCATGCCAAAATTTATGCAACTACTACTCCCTCCGTTCGGAAAAGGATGTCACAAAAATGGTCTATCTATAGTTCATTTTTGTGACATCCTTTTCCTAACGGAGGGAGTAGAAAGGTATCAGCAAAAATAATTTCTACAGTGGCCTTGAGGATAGGGCTAGTTTGCAATTTCCAACTGAATTTCATGTGCAACAGGAGTAACGTCATATGGCTTAATAAACGCTCAACAGTGCCTACTACTTGCACGCACATTGATGAACATGTGCTCTACCGTAACCATGAACTCAGCAGGTGGACAGCAATGTCATACCATAGTATTGGCTAATAGTCTAATTTATGCATGATAAAGCCATGTCGTACATACATAACCTTAAATCTCTACAGCAACCAGACCATGAACTCAGTAGGTGGGAGGATATATGCAGGAAGAAGGTGGTCATACATACCTTGGGGCCCATGGTGACCTTGACGGCATCAGCCAACTCCTCAACACCCCTGAGCATGAGGGCCCGGGCATCGACGCCGAACCTGATGTCCTTGGCGGCGTAGTTCCTGCTCCAGGCGAGCCTGCTCCCAACCTGCACGACACCACACGCAGAGCGAGCACGAGGTGAGGGGGGGCAAGCAAACCAAGAGATTCAGACCACACCACGCCCGCCCCGTCCCTGAGCAAGGGCGGACCCATCAGATCAGCATTTCCGACCAGCGATCGGGCAGGACCAGGACAAGTGCAAATCACAAAGCAACTACCCCGAACCATTCCCACACAGACACGCGAATCTGCTCACCTGGCGAGCGGTGCCCCCGGCCTAACTGCACAACGCAGAACACACGATTCAGCAACTAGATTGATTGACACAGAGCAAAGGCCAGTGCTGCAACACTGCGCCGGAGAAGGGGAGGGCGGGACGAGACTACTCACCGGGCCTTGGAGGCGAGGCTGACGGCCGCGCGGTACATGGCGAACGACGGAGTTGGATCTGGCGGGCGGGGTTCTGCGAGCGAGCGAGCTTGGGGGAGGAGGCGGCGAGCTGGGGAGGGATGGGAGGGGGTGAAAAAGGACGGAGCAACTTTTTTTTTTTTTTTTTTTTTGAAAGGACGGAGCAACTTGGAGAGGGGGAAAGAAACCGCAGAGGCTTTTGGAGGAGCGGGGAGCTGGCTCTAGAAGGATCGAGAGGGGTTTAGGGTTTAGCCGCCCACGGTCCTGGGCCGACCCTAAACCGCCCACGGTCCTGGGCCGCCACAACACGGCCCAACTAGCGTGTCCTTCCGTCCAGGCACGGTCTAGTGGGCTTGTCAGAGGGTGGGTCCCGCGCGCGGAGGCCGCGACTGCCTGCCCTTCTTGCGGAAGGGGGATCTGGTCTCCTCCGCACCGGAACTCCCAGCTGCCCCACCCGCGCCGGCCGGCGAGGCCCCCTCCCTTCCGTTCCCGTCGAGCGTGGCGGTCCGGGGCACGAAGAAGCCATGGGGTTCCTCGAGGACTTCCAGGCCAGTGAGTGTCTTTCCCCTCCTCCCCTCGCCTCCGCTAACCCGCGCCTCCTCTAGGGCACGCGAGCCCACCGTTCAAATCACGCCGCGTTTCGTGTTCTGCTTTATCTTTAGGCGTAAATAAACGCATCCATGATTAGGCAGGCTGTCTCCTCTATGGATTGCTCCCATATTTGTGTGGCGTGCTAGCTGAACCGGTCTATTGCTGGGCTAATTGCAGTGTATTAGTACAGATTATTCAGTTTCAGCTCAAGTGCATATTTTCTTGCTATAAGTGTCACTGGTATATAACTGCTCCGAGTACCGCCTTGAATAATTACTTGTTGATGCCGATATTCAGTACCTTACATGAGAAATACTCCCTCCGTTCTAAATTAGTTGTCTTTCATTTGTACAAAAGTGGATGTATCTATACTTGTAACATGTCTAGATACATCCATTTTTGTACAAATGAAAGACAACTAATTTGGAACGGAGGGAGTAACTCCTAGCTTCCGCCGAGGAGTTGACCTCGCATGAGTGCCTTAAGTTTTGTACCATGTGACCTTTGTACTACTAGGCTATCGACAAAACCGGTACTCGCATGTTCCCTTGCGCATATGGATTGATTGGAACCTAGTTCGATTGTTCGACATGGCCGAATGGTATCTATGTAAATCAATGGGCATAAGTTTCTAGCCCAAAAACTGTATCCTGTTTTTCATGATTCAACCTATCTCTTCAAATGGTAACTTGATCGCTGAGAAGCGTTTTTGTACATGAATGTGTGCATAAATTTGATAGTATCCTATTTGATTCTTTGCCAGGTGTTGAAACATTGCCAGCTATGCTGCACAAGAATTATTCATTGATGCGAGAGCTCGATAAAAGCTTGCAAGGTATGCAGAGTTCTGAATGCCCCTTGTATTTTGCTCCACTTTTATCATCTTCTCTTGATGTGCATCTGTCAACTGAGCCACTCTTTTATCTTCTCTTACTGTGAATAGAGAACTAACTTTGGGCACAACAAACGGCTAGTTAAAGTCCCAGATGCATCTTAAGATTATATTGTCATATGTCTAGCTTGTGCATGCAATAAATTCTTTGTGATTACTGGAGTGCACCATTTATTTTCAAGCAAATAAGACTATGCAACAAAAGTATGTAGTATTGCTTGCAGGATTGCAGATAATTCTGCAATTGACAGCATTTAGTACTTGAAAGTCTGTGAACTTAACTTATTTTTAACTGATGAGGATTCACTCACTAAAACATGATGAATATCAGTTTTTTTGTCTAGGCTGTTGCATGGCATGTCAACCTGTAAATATCCGGAAAGTGGAGCTTCCTACATTATAGCTTGATAAGTCCATAACTCCATATGCATAATATTGTCCAGACTTGGCTGTTGGCACTATGCTAGCTGTTACTCCCTCTGCTTTCTTAGTTAGCGTTCTAGGATGTGTGCAGTCACTTCTAAAATTGACCACTAACATGCACAAAGTATTTGAATTTCCATGTGCAGATGTTATTTATGTCGTCCATAGTTTTAAATAGACCGCTATAGCCTTTTGAGTATGTAGCCGCCAAATGAATCCATGTACAATTTATCCGCTATAGCCCCATTTAGCTTCAATTTAGCCCGCTATAGCCTCATTTTGAGGGTTGCCACTTTTTTTCTATAGTCCGCTATTTAAAACATTGATGTCGTCACACAAAAAAACCTTTTCTTCACATTTTTAAGATTATTTTACTAAACATAAATATAAAACATAATGGTCAAAGGTGTATGTTGGAGACCGTGTTTATGTTTAAGTTAGAAGGGATGAACTCGTTGCTATAAATTTATTGTGTAACCAGCTTGATTTCTCTTGACTGGCCATGCAATCTAACTAAAGTTCTTTTACTTCCTGCCCCCTCTCCCTGAACACTGAAATAAGCTTGTGCTTCTTATTAGGTGTGCAGCTGGAAAATGAGCAGCGATGTCAACAAGAAATAGAGGACATCAAGCATGGACTTGAATCCGGAAGTATTACATATGAGCCAGCAAAACTAAAATTTACAGATGAGGCAATCGAGGAGCAGAAACATTGTGTTAGAATTGCTGATGAGAAGGTGGCTTTGGCCACACAAACTTATGACCTGGTAAAAGTCTCTCAGTTACATTCACCATGATGATATCATGTACTGATGTTCTCTATTTTGATGGGGGTAGGGAGAGTATATAAAGAGAATTGATACTGTCCTCTCTTTTTTGTTAGTGTGGAAGAATAGTATAGTGGCATAAGATCCATTCAGATGGTTTTGATATGTTATTTCTCCTCTTTTCTGAAAAAGGAAAATATCAATTTGTTATATTTTTTTTTCTACACCCAACTGGAAATAAATGCATGCCACTTGTTATGTCCTATTATATGTATTCATGTTGTTACCCTTCCTTTATCCAACCAAAACATATCTGCCATCTTATTTATAGCTCAAAGTAACAGAATTGTTTAATTGGATTTGTCATTGGTCGAGAAATTTACTTGCTGTAGTTAAGTCTTGCTAGGTTGTTCTGCGTAAGCATGTCTTGTGACACTGCTCAGTGTTCTTGAACTGAATATGGGCTATGCAGGATTTTGATTGTGCTGATTTAGATACATGATATAGGTTGACGCTCATATCCAACAGCTAGATCAATATATGAGGAAGCTTGAAGAACTCCGGCAAGGTATTCAAGCACCCCCAATTGCATGGCACTGCAGTTGCATTACATGTTATTCTTTCTGAGAACTTTTCTGTGTTTCGATGAACAGAAAAGGAGGCAGCAGCGGCCGCTGCAGCTGCGGCGGCCGATACAGCTGCTGTTGCTACTTCAGCTGCTCCTACAAGTGCAGGTACCTCGTGGTCCGCGGTTGCTGACACTGCTCCGAAAAGCGGAAGAACCGGCGAAAGAGGCAGAGGAGGGCGAAAGAAGTAGGTTATTTTGGCCACTGAATATTATTACGCGACAACTAGGCATATCCCTATTTTCTTCTCACCGTAACAGCGAAACTCTCGTCTGTTTTTACAGGGCCAAGGTACCTACGGAGGCACCACCGATAGACCTAGAACTGCCCGTCGACCCCAACGAGCCGACGTACTGCTTCTGCAACCAGGTCAGCTACGGCGAGATGGTCGCCTGCGACAACCCCGAGGTGAGTTGCATTCTCCTCCTTTGCGTGCGAAGCCATTCTTCGCTCGTGCAGCCATGCTACGGTTTTGTAGCGCGCTCGTTATATGCTGATGTTTCTGTTATGTGTTTGGCTCTGGCAGTGCAAGATCGAGTGGTTCCACTTCGGGTGCGTGGGCCTGAAGGAGCAGCCCAAGGGGAAGTGGTACTGCGCGAGCTGCGGCGCGTTCCAGAAGAAGCGGAAGGGCAAATGAGACGTGTGTACATGTATGGCCTTGGTATGCTAGAGGTGGTAGGCGATCGTTCTACGACGCCGTTGTGCTGGGCGAAGAAAACATGTCACTGTTGGCCTGTGGTTGTTGCCTGGGAAGGGACTGTTGTAGCTTGGGTGATATGTACATGTTGTAACAGTAGCGAGGAGCGCCTGTGCCGTTGTAACGGTAGATAGATATATGGGCTCTTTTGGAACTGCTGTGATGTGCATGCGCTCTGTTGGGGCTGTTGGTGGTGGTTGGGACTATGTCGCTGTGCAAAGACAGTGTGGAACCAGACCAAGCTCTGCCTTTCTCTGTGAGCCCCTCCATCTCTTGGGCCTTGGAAAGCTCAGCGTCTGTTTCTGCGTCGTCTCGGGCAGAGATGGATGGATGGTGGTCAGCCACCTCCAAAAGGCTTCACTCGCATCCCAGTGTCCCAGTTGGTAGGGCTCCGGCTGCCGGCCGCTCCCCGTAAAAAGCTCTGCCACGGCAGCGGCAGCCGGCAGGAAACAGAGGAGCCCAGCGTCCATCTTATATAGGGCAGCGGGGCCAGCCAGTCCAGGCTGCGGCTCCCCGTAAAAAGGTGGCTCTTCTATCTCTGCCGCCACGGCAGCTAGGAAACCGAGGAACCCAACGCGCTTGTCTGCACGACGCCGTGGTGACGGTTCCAACGGGTTTGTCTACCCGTATTCGCTGGGCATGGGCGTACGATACTTGAGAGCTACGTGTACGTGTACGACGCAGATGTGAACGAAACGAGGGTAGGACGAACAAACGGTGAGGTGCGGCGTCGTATTCACACAAGGGCTACACTACACTACACTACACTTTCGTATAAAAGTCAATCAATCGCGTAGGTGTTTTCACGCCTTTTGTCCGAGGCAAACCATATTCCTCGACTGTCATCATTACCTGGCCAGGGTATTCTAGCTACTTACCCTCAAACAACGGTAATCATCTTTTCTTGGCCAAAAGAGAAAAACAATATGCATCCTTCAGTATGGCAAAAAAGTAAGTGCTATGTAATTTGTGCACTGCGGAAAAACACACAAGTATTTTGTAGCAAGTAATCTAGAGGGCTAGGTTTCTCATTTGGTTCGCCTCCCCTTTGTGTGTGGTACAATGTAGGAGACATGACGGTTTGACATTTTTTTCCTCGTCTCAAAGGTCAATTTTGCCACATGGTGTGTCTCTCCCTTAGTTATCGTATGATGCGGGAGAGATGACCGGCGGGCGAGGAAACAATAGACACCAAGAGGAATGGAGGATAATGAGGCGTGAAGAGGAAGAGAGGGGGCTCATTAGCGATGGTGGGCGGCGAAGCGAAAGGTGAGAACAAAGTATCAACATTGACGTGGGCCTAACTATCGGTACCCCACTATGAAGATACCTGGTGCACGCAAAGACAAGGGCCCAACCTGTGACCTACTAGAGGACGATGATCAAGGCCCACGAAGGGAGCCCAAGAAACTAGAGTACGCCCCAAGACAGGCGAAACCTAAGTCGGTAGAACCTATCATACCTGTAAACCTAGTCGGTTACGAACTCGAGACCCAGCCTCCTTTATAAAGGTGGGAGGGCCGCCGAACTAGACGGACAAGCTCATATTCCACCACCAAAACCCTAACGAGATCGACATCTCGCCGGGATCGCTATTGTAAACACCTCCAATCTATCAATAACAGACAAGCTGGAAGTAGGGTATTATCCTCCGGGAGCCTGAACCAGGGTAAATCGCCTTGCTTGTCAGTCGTGGTAACTACCAGCACTCCAACTTCTCTCCCTCTCAATCAACCTGGGGTACTCGACCCTGGGACTTGCCGTGGCCACCCCACGTCAAACATTGAAAAGGAGATGACCTTATTAGACAGAGGGGACGAGGAAAGAGCCGGCACAGAGCAGAGGAACGCTAATGTCGGAAAAAACATGAAGAAGGAGGTGGTCGTAGGAGACGAGAAAGGGGTCCCACGATAACGAGACAACAACAAGAGAGAGTGAATATGGACAAAATTCACCCTTTTCTAAACTTTAAACACAATAAACCATATTTGAATTTTTTACCCTTTTAATACAGTCATGTCTGAAAACACCATGGTACACGGCATGTCGCCTTGGATATGGCGTCATGGTACACTTTATGGCATCTTAACCTATGGCTATCGGCGGCGTTACGTGACCATGACGTGATATTCCCGCACATCGTGCAATGCACCATGGTCCATGGTGTCCTACACTGGTTTGATGAAAAACGGTCGAATTGTGAATTTTTGCAAATCTAGTTCATTTGATGCCCAAGTTTCGGACAAAGGTCAAATCTATCCATAACCTTATATATAAAGGGCGACATGGCCACCCCTCCACGCGCCACGTCGCCCCTTTTCCTCTGTCCGTCCGATGGATGAAATAGACGGCCAGGATGAAGCCACATCGCCTCCAACGCGTATTACTGTTCCTAGCTACAGTACGCACGGAAGCGCACCAATCAGGAAGCGCCACGTCGACGGTCACCACCCCGTCGCGCCGGTGGCCACCCGGTCACCCTTCTCGCACGGTTTTTGGCACAGATTTTTACAAAAAAAAACCGCAAAAGGACTAATGTGTAATTTCGTGAAAACCCAGGGACCTACGTGTAAAAAACATCACAACTCAATCTTCTCTTCTTCTTCTCCCGCGACTCCGGAATCGCCGCCGCCGCCGACGCACGGCGCCGCCGTTCTGCTCCGTCCCTGGTGAACTGGTGAACGCCGCAGCCTCCGCCTCAACTTCCTCTACCACCTCCGTCGATCTGCGCTTGCTGGGGTGGCCCCAGTCGCCGGAATCGACTCGGTCTTCTCCGCTGCTCCGCCGTGCTCCAGCCAGTGTTCCGGCGACCATTTGGTCACTGCACCGCCACCTTTCGGTAGCCCGTTTCCGTGCGCACGCAACGCGCACAGCCGCGCCACCCCACTCGCCCTCCTCCGGCGAGCCTCGCCGTGGCCGCGCCGCCGTGAAAGTCCTGCGCCAATGACAAGTGGGACCCACCATCAGGGCTGGGTCCACAAGTCAGCGATCCATTCTTTTGCGCAGCTGGTTTTCCGTAAATAATTAAAAACCCGACAGGTGGGCCCCACTGTCAGGTTTCAAATAATTTCAGAAAAAAATAAAAAACTATAAAATTCATAACTTTTAATCCGTAATTCACAAAAATACAAATAACATACCAAAATTTGCACAAAAAAGAATTCTTTACAGCTAACACATTTCCATGCATGCTTTAGCAACTTCAAAAAAAATTACAAGAACTAATTTTTTTATAATGGTGCTAAATAAGAAAATTATGACAAAAATGAAACCATATTAGATCATTCCAGTTAGACTACCATATTTAGAGGTAATATAACTTAAAACTTTCAGATTACGTACTTAAATTTAAAAGTGCCTGATTAAACAAATATTTGGAAAAAATTGGAGACACTCCAGACGACAAATTACGACGAATTATAACATTTTTGAATCACACCGTCCACGATGGGCTTTACTAGGTAATGGAATATAAAAGCTGCTTTTATTTAATTTCGACAATTATTTTTTTATGATCTACAAAAGATAAGAGACATGTGAAATATTTCGAGTATTATTTAAACAAAACAAAGGAAGTATAATTTAAGCAATGTTCCAATTCCTTAAACAAATGATAATGGAGACATTTTTTTTCACAATACTCCGAACATTTCACATCTCTCTTAATAATGGAGTCATTTGTCTAAAAACCATAAGCAATGTTCCAATTTATAGTAATGAAGTCGTTTGTCTAAAAAAATCCACAAATATTTGGAGTATTGTTTGAGCAAAAGAAAAAGATAAGAAAAATGTGAAATGTAAAGTATAACAGTAACTTCAAACTACCCGTCAAAAAAAATATGACAAAAATATTAACATAACCACAAAAATAAATACTGATTATTTATGACATATCACCGAATTTAAAAAATGAGCATTCCAAAATTTTAATGACTTTCAAATCTGAGCATTTAATAAACGTAAACAGAATTCAAATATGAATAACTTCCTAAATTTAATAATTTTCGAAATTTGAACAATTTGTAAATGTAAACCTTTTCCCGAATTTCAATATATTCAAATCTAAACACCTTTGAATGTGGACATTTTCAAAATTGAATTATTTACACCGAAGTATTTATAAATATGACAATATATGAACATGACCACAAAATCTGACATTTAATAAACATGTAAATAATTCAAATATGAATAACTTCCCAACTTGACCATTTTTTGAAATTTAATCGACTTTTAAACGTATTTTAATTTCAACATTTTCAAAAATAAACAACTTTTGAATGTGAACAATTCAAAATCGAATTTTTTACACCACGATGTTTCTTCTTCTAACGACACGGGCGTGGCATATAGCTATACGTACAATCTTCCTCTGCCACTAAACCTTCTTCTCACAAGAAAAAAAAACTTAACCCTAACTAAAATACAAAATACACGCCGCGCCATCTTGCCTAGATTTTACCGAGGAGAGCTCTAGGGGGACCAGCGGTCGCTGGAGAGTCAGTTCATTTGGCCACCTTTTCCCGTTCCGTTAAATCGAACAACCAACCTCCCCGCTTCCGCAACGATACAAAAGCTCGAGAGCCCACGCACGCACGCGCGCACCGGCACCCCCCACCCACCCCACGTCTCGCTCCCCGCTCTGCCTGCCTGCCCCCTACAGCCAGCGCCGGTGGGCAGGGGGCTCCACCCACGCACGGCTGCCGGCGACCGGACGCCGCCGCCGCCCGTCTCGCCACACTGTCGGTACGTACGTATTCCCGCCTTTTGCTTATCTCGCCTCGCTGTTTCCTTTCGGCCCTGCAAGCTTGATCCGGTGCCGGCGCGGGTTCCTCGACGACCGGAGCCGTTCGCGCTGCCGCCGCAGGGTTGCGGTCTAGGGCTCCTCGCCGCGGAATTCCAGCGAAATTGCGGCGAACGGGAACGGGATCTCGCCGTCTCTGCCCTTTTTCCATGCTATTTCCGCCCTTTTTTGCGCTCCTGTTCGTTGCCTATTCAGGGCCTACGGGCAGCGAAGCAGGGCAGAACCCGCAGCCGCACGCACGGTGTCCTCATCGTTAAAATCCTCTCCCCTTCACCTTTCCCTCGGTTCAGTCAGCTTGATACCAGCTTTCATCCGCCCGAAATCTCAATTCCTCCAACGATTTTTTTGGTCGCTTGATTTGAGTTTTTGTAGCTGCTGCAGTTTCTCATACTTCCTGGCTTATTTTCAGGCACTGGCCGAAACTCGGTGGAGCCGATTCTCGCTGCTGGTGGTGGTGTGGTGTGGGGGTTGAGGAACAATAAAGAATGATCAACCTGTTTGATTTGGGCGCTGGAGCCAGCGCCAGGGTCGCTACTACAACCGCACGAGATGGTAACCAACGTCACGCAACTACCGAACTGACAATGATTTTCCTGCTTGCATGATTCAACGATTTTCGTCGGATAAGAAAGGCATCTTAGCTTGGATGATTGGTTTTCAGTGTGCGAACTGGCAGAAATGTCCTAATCATCGATCTTCTCTCCTTCCTGCAGGTTCTCCGCCGAGAGGGACTCAGTCGGACCGGAAGGAGTACACTGATTTTAAGACAGTAGTAAGCACACCTATACATGCTTTTATCCCATCATGTTGGTATCGTGTTTGTTGCTCAGTGTCAACTGTGAATTCTCAACGGTGTAAGGTTTGCTGATCACTGCGTGATCCGTGTGGGCAGGTGACCGGTGGCAGCATGAGGAGGAGCTCGTCGGACAGATCGGGTGGCACGCCCATGAAGACTCTGATTGCGCGGGAGATGGCCAAGGAGGGGGACGCGAATCAGAAGACCACCAACGTCATAGCGAAGCTGATGGGTCTCGACGACGGCGCGGTGGCCCTTCCCAGGCCTGCTCAGCCTTCCAGCAGGAGAAGATCTTCAGAGGGCCATTTGTCAACCACCATGGCGAGGGTGAACAGCCAGATGTCGCTCCACAAGCGCGCGAGCTCTGTTGAAAGTGTGGAGTATAAGGATGTCTATGAGGTGGGGTACCAGCCACAGAGGAGCGAGCATCTGAGCAACGGTTCTTCACGAGGAGGGAGACCGCATGAAGATCATGACCAGAGAAGGATGGATCTTGTCCGGCAGAAGTTTGTTGAAGCGAAGCAGCTGGCGTCGCATGAGAACCTTCTCCAGTCCAAGGAATTCCATGATGCTCTCGAGACTCTGAATTCGAACAAGGACCTGTTTCTCAAGTTTCTCGAAGAACCCAACTCGCTCTTCGCGAAGCAGTTTGGTGAGTTTCATTCTGCGCCAACGTCGCCTCAGAGGAAGCAAATAACTGTGTTGAAGCCTACCAAATCAGTGGAGATGAAGAGCCAAAGGGCGATTCAAAATCAGCAAAGCCATGCAGTCAATGAGAGTAGAACAGAGAAAAGAAATCTTCATAGGAAGCCCAATGGTGATCATGCCAAAGCAGAAAAGTTTCCAGGGCACACCCGGATAGTGGTTTTGAAACCTACCGCTGCAATTACCTCAGTAGAGCAGTTTCAACAAAATGGTCATGGTAACTCTGATGATTCTGACGCACCTGTTGCATCAAGGCATTCGAGTGATGAGATACACTGGTCAGCACACGGCATGTGTCACCAGCATGATGAATGTTTGCAGGGCAGCATACAGTCAAATATGGTTGGCCGAGATAGATCATGCTGTGATCGTGCTGAAGAAGCAGCCAGTAGCTTCAGTGGCTCGGAGATTGGAAGTCCAACATCTCGCCATTCTTGGGATTACGTCTACCGGTTCAGCAATCCTTATTTTGGCTCATCTTTAAGCCACGCTTCTTGTTCCCCAGAGGCACATGTAGCTAGGGAGGGTAAGAACCATACTTCTGATAGGTGGCCAAATGCATCTTATAATGAGATTAACCGGGAAAAGGTGCTGACGCGAAGGAGCTTGAGCACGCTCGGTGAAATGCTTGCCATGGCTGATATGAAGAAAGAAGAGACTGTTCAGGTACCCACCAATGCCAGCAATCAGTTATGTGGCAACGAACCAAGACTCGCTGTACCATCGACTTCTTCCATTGATAGTGCAGAAGGAGAAACCTCCATCAACAAAATTTCAAGGTCAAAATCTGTTCCAGTCTCTTCAACAGCCTTTGGCAGCCTACGTTTAGATGCTAGATCTTCAGATCCTCGACAAAGTGAACCCACAATGCCGAAGGAGGAGGCCAAGCCTAGGAACGGGAAGTCCTCTCTCAAGGGGAAGATTTCAAGCTTCTTCTCAATACGTAAGAGAACCGGAAAAGAGAAGTTTACCTCATCTCTCTCGCTGGGCTTGAATGGCAGAGTTCCTCCAGACACTAATTGGGCAGCTGGTGTATCACTACAAGACGATGTTGCTTCAGAAAATTCAGAAGATAAGTTGCAGTATGCAACGATAGTACTTCCAGTCAAGGAGCCAGAGGCATCTTCTCCCTCTAAGGTACTTCATGTTTGTTTATCTAGATGTAAACTTAGCTTTCTGCACACTTTGATGTCTTAGATTTCTTAGTTTGGATGGATGGTTTTGCAGGCCGTAATTTCTCTTGAGAAAGCACTCTCATTTGAGATTCGAAATTCCCACTTTGATCAGCCCAGTCCCACATCAGTTCTTGATGCATCCTTCGAGGATAGTAACGAAAAGTCTGCGAGTTCATCAGAAAGCGCAATTACCGCTAAACAAGGTAAATCATTGGTGTCATGTTATATTTTTGGCCAATCTGGAATGTTAAATGTCGCGCTGCATGATTAACCCTGATTGATATCACTGTGGCTGTTATTGTGGGCATAAAGTTATGCTATAGTAAGTACCAATAATGTGTACTTAATCTCTGTTGGCTAGGCTAGGCCATAAAATACAGTAAGTGATCAACTGCTGCGCATAGTGATCAGCCCTTATTGGCATTACTATGAGCTGTTATTGTGGACATAAAGTTGAGGCTATAGTAGAGTAGTTGCGATGATGTGTACTTAAATCTTTGTTGGCTAAAGCCTAAAGGTAATAGCTCCTTTATCTTGCTTGCAGAGCCTTTATCAAGATGTCTACCGATCGGATCGGTGGCGCGGACTCTATCATGGGGCGATTCGTCCGAAGAGGCGGCAGCGCCGTGTTCCAGCAAAGAAGAAGAATGCCATGAGCAAGAGCAGCACGAGTTCGTCGAGAAGGTCCTATCGTCCGTCGGCCTGGGCAACGACGCAACCAGCGACATTTTCCTCCGGTGGCATTCGCTCGACAGCCCCCTGGGTCCAAACGTGCCGGACCAGTTCCTGGAACGCAAGGTGGAGGACGCCAAGTGCAGGGAGAGGCGGTCCAACCAGAGGCTCCTCATCGACTCCGTCAACTCTGCATTGCTACACATCGGCCAGAGCAGGCTCTGGGGCGCGTACCGTGCGCCGGACCGATCGTCAACGCGCAGCGTGTCATGTCCGGCAACGACGAGACGGTGGCCGACGCGGCGTGGAAGATTGTGAAGGGTTGGCTCTCCGACGAGGAGGGGCGTGTATGGACGACAATGTGGGCGTGGCGGCGGACCGGGTCGTCGGCAGGGAGATCGAGGGCGGAGGATGGGCGGAGACGCTCCGGCTGGAGGTGGACGAGATCAGCAGGGAGATATGCGGGGACGTCCTGGGGGAGGCCGTTGAGGAGGCATTGTCAGAACTCGCCGGGTGTCACTGATGATGATTTAATTTTTTTGTGGTGTCCACCGGTGGCTTTTATTTTCCGATCTGGTGGAGACCGTCACGGCTCTTGGCTTCTTGTGTGTATATGCTGCTCCAGTCAAGTGTTCCCACTGATCACTGCCCTATCTCTCTGTCCGTCACATGCCACTACAGTTGATACATTCTACAGCAATAATGATTAAAGGTTATGAAATGAATGAATACAGCTGCCTTTTCAAAAGAAATGTTTGGCCACATCTTATTTTCTGTAGCATACAAGGGTGAAGACAGCTCTAAGAACTGTGCAGGCTTGGAAAGATGTGTGCGTGCGTGCGTGTGCTCCTATGTACTACTGTCACTTCCAAGAAATCTTTGGCCACATCTTCTTTGTATACAAGGTAGACAGAGAAGATTAGAAAAAAAATGTGTGTGTACTGTCGCCTGCAACTTGCAAGCAACTAGTAGTGCTAATACTGTGCAAGAGTCCATGTGCCTCCTTCTTTGGAAGCCTACAACAGTCCAACTGATCATCACCGCTTATTATTCCACTTTGTTTACTGGTTATCTTGCCCAACTTGCAGCAATCAGGCCAGGCCACCTGCACTGAGGAGGAGGTGAGTTGAAAAATGGCTCTTAGCCAAGGCACTGACCAAAGTGCATTGACATTCCTGGGGATATAACATCATTTCTTCCTCCTCCTTGCAGTGATGGGCATCCCAGAGTTGTTTTATGCATCCAACCAACAAGGGCTTATCTTCCCAAGATCGTGCTGATAGAAGGCTTTGCCCCTTGCTTGCTTATCGATCGGCACCATTAACTGTGTAGGCTAATGATACCGCCCTGTGTGTGTCATTGCTTGCGGTTGCAGCGGTCCCTTGAGACGATGTGTCTGTCGACCTCCGGTCGCTGGACCTAATTGCACTCCGTGATTCCTGATTTCCTGTGCGCTGTAGAGTATAAGTACGTAATGCTGGTCAAGACGTCTGAATCTTGTAGTAGGTGCAACCAGCCAAGCCAATCCAATCCGATCCAGGTCAGCGACTAACCACCCATTTCCTGACATACGTACCACATCATTACTTGAAGATTATAACCGCATTAATAAGTAGTACTACAAGCTGTGTTTTTTTTTTCACTGCTTAGACAAAGAGCTTCAGCAACCGTAGTATAGTACACATTGTAGTAGCTAGTACAGGGTCGTCGACGACAAGACTAGGCATGGTCCAGCTAGCCGTTGGGGTCAGTTATATGCATCCATGGCGGTCGCGTGAGGCGATTCAGGGATCGCTTAACTCTTCTCTCACTTAATGCGTGATTCGTACTACGTGAGCCCAGCAGCTATAGCAAAGGGGAATTAACTACACGAAGCGGCGGCAGGTGCTGGCGTGCTGCACGTAGTTGTACGGACACATGCTGACAGGTGTAGTGCTTTCTACCCCAGAATGACTTCGGCACTCTACTTGTCACTTGAGTATCACGGCACTCTACTTGCGCATAAAGAGCGCTTTTGCTAACGCTCGGTTAGCCGAGAATTAAGGTAGCGCTCGGTCGATTCTGTGACTTGCAAATCGAGATGGGGGAGAGAGAGGAGGCGGAGCTCCTCGGCGGCGATGGCGACGACGTGGCTGGCCACGACGGCGACGGCGACGGCGGCGGCGAGGGATGGAGCGAGCCGGAGCCATCGACGACGCGGCCGCGACGGAGGTGGTGGAGGCGAGCACAAAACTTAACTTCGGGGGGTGGGGGTGCCATGGCCGGAGAAGACGCCGGAGAACGGCCGGATTTAGAGGGATGGCCGGGGCTGGCGGCGGACCGACGGAGGAGGAGATTGGGGCAGGGCGGGGCGGCGAGGCGTCGTGGCAGCGCGCCGGCCGCGGGCAGGGAGGTCGGCGGTTAGGCCGGCGGCTGCAGCGGGGGGTCGCCGGAAGGACGGAGGAGGAAGACGACCAAGCGGTTTCTTAGCGCTCGGTCCACCGAGCGCTAGGCACACCCCATAAAAGAGGGGGTGCGCATAGCTTTGGCGTCACACCACGGCACTAATATTTCATCATTCGCCATATTCATCGCTCCATCTCCACGCAAATCGCCGCCCCCTTGCTCTCTTGTACCCGACTCTAGAAAAACAACCGAATCGACCGTTCCCCGAATGTGTGTGTAAAATTCGTGTGAGCTCGAACCAAACGGCTCATTTTTACATCATGATTTTAACTGGCTCTTAGCGCTGATTGCTTCTTGTTTGCCGTGTTTCCGGGGTTGGTGGTGTAAAGATCGACATGTTTGACTGTGTCTGTATCGTACGCACGTACATGGCGTCTCGTTCTCCCGGTTCAGATCTCAGCTGGTTGTTTGCCTGCACGTAATGGCGATGGGCCGATGGCAACCTACGTACGGAGTACCTCTCCTTTTGTATTGTCCCGTCCTTCGTCTTCATCTTCATCTTCATCTTGGCAGGACAGGACGACAGTCGTTGCGCCAGTCCCCCGATCCGACCGGATCTGCAGACACCGGCAGTGATGCCTGCCAGGTGAAATTCAATTCAAGAGTGGAGACATGAGAGTGTTTCCCTTGGCGTGATTTTTTTTTTTCAACCGGAACGGAAGGTAAATTAATGTTCTCCTGATCTGATATGCTAAAAATGTAGAGTATAGCTCGGTGGCCCTAAACTTATACTACTCCCTCTGTTCATAAAATGATGTCTCAACCTAGCTCAAATTACATACAACCTCCGATCCATATTAATGATCTCAACTTTATCTAGATACAGATGTATCTAGTTAAGTGTTTAGACTAGATGCATCCGTATCTAGACAATGTTGAGACCATTAATATGGATCGGAGGGAGTATATCTAGATATGATTTAGTGTGTAGATACATACAAATTTGATTTAGGTTGAGATATCCTTTTGTAAATGGAGAGAGTACTAGTATTTCCTGTGTACATGCGGCGGAGGGTCTACGACCGAGCCTACTACGCGCATCGACAGTCTCGCATGGACGTACTACGCTTCTGCCGCCCCAGCGATCGGACATTCACAACGGCATCACTGCTCATCATCCACCAGGGCCCAGGCTACCAGCCTACGCGGGACGTTGAGCGATCGATGCAGCAGCTACTACTCCACGGGAGGCAGCTACCGCGCGTGGCCACACACTTTAACGACTGCATATTCAGTTATTTACTGTGGGATCAACTTTTCTTACACGGTGCATGCAACCATGTCCAAGAGATTATTTACGCTGTTTGCATTCAACCTTCCCCGGTCGTTGCCGCCGAGCAAAGGCCGTCCGGTGTTGGCGGCAGAGCCTGGCCTTTCTTCTACCGGGTGCGCGGCTACCTGTGCGGGGATGGGCGGCAGTGCGCCTTGGAGTCGCGAAAATCTTGACCGGACGCGCAGCGGCATGGAGCAATGGGTTGTGCCCTTTGACTGGAGCTGGAGGTGGAGAGGGCTAGGGTGGCACGACGCTTGACAGTGGCTGGTAGAGCTGGCATGTGCGGCGGGGCTCACGCCCAAGATCTGGGTCCGTCTCGGACCGATATCTAGAGGTTCCTACTTCCTAGGTTGCCTGGGATCCCTTCCCTGGCCACGTAGTGGACTGGGTGTTGGATTCGGGCAATTGGGACTAGATCCATGGACCACCTAGCAGTCCCATTTTTCGGGTTCCGCGGGTGCGACTTGCGGGTGTTCTTCATGCTCGTTGTCTGAGGGCTGGCTAGCTCTGATCTCTCTTGTCCACCCCGATGCGACTTGTCGCCATGGCCTCTGTTGTGGCGTGGGTGCGAGGTCTTGGATGTCGGGATAGCGACCTCCACGGTGAGCGCGAGGTGGCGATGGTGATGGTCTTTCTATTTGGCCATGCGGATGACGAGTAGTGAGCGGAGGTGGATCCGGGTGGCGGCTCCCAGATCACGATTGGGAGGCCTGATTCGGGGACAATGGCAGTCTGAGCTTCCGGGAGTGGTGTGAAAGTTTTCCGTGTGTGTGGGTGTCGTAACCCTCTTAGGGTGTTGTTGTGGGTACCTTCCCCGCGTGAGGGCTCCAGGTCAAACCTCACACTACACCGATTCCGCGAAAAGAAAATGAGTATGTTAAATTTCTACCCAAAAGGACTAACATGTGAGGCAATCCCTAATATAAGCTAGGCTAGTGTCTTGGGCTTCCGCATAGAAACGAGATCAACACAATTTTTTTCTTCCAATTTTAGAAATAACATACCCACGGCTACGTTAAAGCCGACCAGGCCTTGTCGGCCATGGTACGACTGAGCATGCCCTGTTAGTCACGACACAACCGAGCAGTTGGTAGGTCCTGCCGGGCCAGAAGCCATGAGTGCAGTCGGTCAGGCGTGGCCAGAAATTGGCAACGTTGTCGTCGATTAGGTGGTCGGCAACCGACGAGGCCCAATAAAATAACGCCCTCGCTCCTCTTCTTCCTCCTTGTGTTTTCTCTCTGTTCGTTCGACCTTTCGACGAGCTCCGGTTGTGTCTTGTGATTCTGAGGCGATTTAGCCTCCCCTTTCACTAAATATCTATCCTAGCCCTAGTAGGAAGCAAGAGGAATGTCGATCTACTGATGGTGGTGCTCTTTTGGGGCAATGGTGGAGCTGTGGAGGAGCTTGGTATCGGTTAGCCCGAGGTGTCCGTGGTGGTGGTGCTGCTGCTCCGTAGTGGTGGTGGTGCTGTTCGGGTAATTAGGTTTGCAGATATTTAGTTATTTATCGGTATTGCAGTATTATTTTTGAAATTCCATAAAAAAGCGTATTATTTCACGAAATTGTGTACTCCGCCAATAATTTAGCATCGACACAGCCCATTTCCTTCTACTGGACTCAGATACTGAGATACAGGCAGGTGGGTCGCGCGCTCGAAAATTTCGGACCATTGTCTTTTTTTTTCTTTTCAGAAAACTTTCGGACCAGTTACTTCTCTTCCCTTCCGCCCGCCCGCGCTCGATCCCAGTCCAGTCCATAGACCTCCCCCAATTTCCCATTCGAGCTCGGATCTTCCGTACGCAGAAACCCTAGGCCGGCCGTCATGGCGCCGCCCACGCGCTCCTCCTCCCGCAAGCGGAAGCCCCCCGAGCCCGAGCTCCAGCACCAGAGCAGCCGCAAGCGCCCCCGCAAGGTGGCCTCGTCGGGGAACGAGCTGCCGGAGCAGGTGGCGGCCAAGAGGCGGGTGGCGAAGCCGAGCCGTGCGAGAGGCGGCGGCGCCGGCAAGCCCGAGTTCGTCGGCGAGCCCGTCCCCGAGGACGAGGCGCTCAAGGCCTGGCCAGCCCGCTACCAGCGCAGGAGCCCGTCCAGGAGGTAACGCACGCACTACTGACTACTCCCTCTCCGATCTCTTTCTATCCGAGTTGATTTTTGTAATGTACATCCAGAGAACTACACTAAGGAACATAACATTAACCTCTTTACTGTTGACAGTAAAACAATATCTTCCCAAGACATGGACTTGTAAAGTTATGGATCATTCCATGCAGTAGCATTCTTAAGATGGAAATTCAGCAAATATATAGTTGACTCCATTCCAACTAAATCTTCCCAAGAAATAGTAGTCCCTCCGTTCCAAATTATATGACTTCCATTTGTCTACATATTGATATCTAGACATACTAATTTTGTCAGAGTGATGTAACTAAACATGTTTTCTATCGCTCCACTGTCCCTGTGTCGCCAGTCCTTATTTGCTTTCAGACATATGTTGCATATGATTGACACACTGATCAATGTATATTGTGCTATCGCCTATCAGTTTGTAAATCTTTTAGTAGTAAAGTGTTCTCTAGGTTCCTTAACTTGCATATCATTGGAGTCTTAGACTTGAGGACTGCCCATCTCTAGACGTATTAATGGGTCAAAAGATTTGTTTTGGTAAGAGACAGCAGGGAATGCAGTTCTGAATAATAGCTGTTTTATAATGCACTGTGTTCCCTAATCTGGTTACATTTTTGTTTGATTTTAGGAGATTCTGATCCGAGTTCAATCTTGTGTCCTGCATTGCAGGGGAGAGTCGGACGAGGACGAGGAACGGATGGCCCGGACCCACTACCGCTGCGCCAAGGTGGATGGTACCATCTACTACCTCAACGACGATGTCTCTATGAAGGTCGGTCGTTTATCGTGTCAATGCTCATGATTAATTGTTGCTTAACATTGTATCGGTCGGATTGTATGCATATGCGCCGCTGTGGAGTGTGAATTTGTGTACGAAATGCCAACAGATAGTTTATGTTCCGGCTGTATGTGCGTAGCACTAATAAACATGTAGAGCTTTCTCAATATAATGAGTTGTCAATATGTGTAACTTGTTTTTCATGTTGATTGTGCCTTTTTTCCTGATTGTGAAGTGAGTAAATGCTCTACATGTTTTTTTCGTATGGAACTGATTTCGGTAGAGTAGAGATTCTGCATACCTTCATGTGTGGTAAAAGTTTGGACTAAAAATTATGCAATCTAATTGTAATGTACGTTCACAGCTTCACATTCTGTTCACTAACAAAATGCTGAATTTAAAGTAAGATTTTGGCATTTGTGTGACAGCTAGCTGGTTTCTCTTCTGTTATTATATATTATGTTCTGTATTTTTTGTATCGACATCTTACATTGTCATTTCTGTTTGCTGTGTATAGGCTGGGGAGGGGGAGGATGATTTTATTGGCAGGATAACCGAGTTCTTTGAGGGAACAGACCGCTGCCGGTATTTCACCTGTCGTTGGTTCTACCGCCCAAAGGACACGGTGTGTACTAAGCACTCAGTTGTATTTCTGTATGTCTGAACTCCCGATTGCACCGTGATGATTGCTGTCTTTACAGGTGATTTCAGCAAAAATATTGGAAAATGTTACCGATCACAAGCACGACCCGAAGCGTTTATTCCTTTCTGAAGAGAAGAATGACAATAGTCTTGATTGCATAATCTCGAAGGTTAAAGTAGTCCACGTTGATCCAAACGTAAGTACTCTTGCCTAGAATTCTCCATTGAACCTACATCTGAAGTTTCTCACAAATTTTCCTGTACACATGCTTTAGATAAATTCAAGTGCCAAGGCTCGAAAGGTTGCAGGCTCTCAATTTTACTATGACATGTCTTATAGCGTGGCTTATTCCACTTTTGCAAACATACCATCAGGTAACCAAAGTCTAATGCTACAACCTATTTTTTTACCATGCTAATACGAATATACGTTGTGGCACTAAGTGGTACAGTATTACCTAACTGAAAAGAGGCTAGTGAAATATGTCTAAAAAAAGCTTATGATGTCAAAAGTAGTAAAGACGTACAATTTTTTGAGCTCCAATACTTATTGTTTTATCTCTCTCATCTAGAGAACGGGGCTATAATCAGCGACACAACATCTGAGGTCTCAGCTGATAATGTTGATTTGGAGGAGATAACATGCAGAAAAATGTCTCTTTTAGACCTTTATTCTGGTTGTGGTGGGATGTCGACTGGCCTTTGTTTAGGTGCAGCTCTAGCCGGGGTTAAACTTGAGACGGTACTTTCCTACATCATTTGCTCGAGATTATGTATTGTGGTTGTGATGCTAATCCTACATTCTTCTTCTGTCTTGTAGAGGTGGGCGGTTGATTTTAATGAGTTTGCCTGCAAAAGTATGAAGTATAATCACCCTAAGACAGAGGTATAAATATAATTGTAAACTGCAATCTTGGTTTCCATTTGTTGCATATGAATTCTGTAAATGTGTCATTATGTTCGAATGTAGGTTCGAAACGAAAAGGCTGAGGAGTTCCTTGCACTCCTTAAGGAATGGGCTGTCTTATGTGACCAGTATGTCAATAATGCTGTTGATTCTGATTCAGCCGATCCTTATGAGGATGAAGAGGAAGATGCTGAGCCTTTAGGAGAGGGTGAGTATGTGGTGGAGAAGCTTACTGGAATATGCCTTGGTCCCACTAATAGGAAAACGGCTATATATTTTAAGGTGATTGTCTGATTTGCTGTTGGGTTCACTAGTATTCTGTATCTGTTGTTGTATGATTGTTACATGGTTGTTTTTGTAGGTGCGATGGAAAGGCTATGGTCCCGAAGAAGATTCATGGGAGCCGATAAAAAATCTCAGGTTGACATCTCATTTGTTATATTCTCATTTCACAACGTTTCTATTAAAAGTGCACTGACTCTTGTTTTATACCTAGTGGCTGTCCCATGAAGATTAAAGAATTTGTACAAGAAGGACACCGACAGAAAATTTTGCCACTACCGGTGAGTATTTGATTCCTCTCATTGACACTTTTGTTGCTGCTGCTACTTACATAAGTTCCTGTAGGGCGATGTTGATGTCATAGGTGGCGGTCCACCGTGCCAAGGAATCAGTGGGCTTAACCGTTTCCGAAACAGTAATAACCCTCTAAAGGATGAGAAAAACAGGCAGATGGTTACATATATGGATATTGTGGAGTATTTAAAGCCAAAGTATGTTCTCATGGAAAATGTGGTGGACATCCTTAAATTTTCTGAAGGTTACCTTGCAAGGTATGCTTTGAGCCGCTTGGTTTCGTTGAATTACCAAGCACGGCTTGGCATGATGGTGGCCGGTTGCTATGGGCTTCCGCAGTTCCGTATGAGAGTGTTTCTTTGGGGAGCTCTTCCATCAATGGTCTGCTACCTTTTGATGATGATTTTTTTCATATCAAATGTTTGCTTGTATTATATTGTGCTGATATATGATTTTTACTTGCATTTGGCATTGTAGGTTCTTCCAAAATATCCTTTGCCTACCCATAATGTTGTTTTGCGTGGTGGAATCCCATATGGCTTCTCCCAAAACATGGTTGCTTACGATGAAACCCAGAAACCAACACTGAAGAAAGCTCTATTACTTGGTGAAGCAATATCAGATTTACCAAAGGTAAATGTTCAATCACCTAATGCATCTCTTAGCCTGCACATCATTTCTTACTTCTTTTCTGCAGGTAGGTAATCATCAGCCAAATGAGATAATGGCGTATGGTGGTAAGCCCAAGACCGATTTTCAATGCCATATCCGGCTTAGTCGGAAAGGTAATAATTTCGCCTCTACTGATTGTTCAATTTTTCCTGTGCTGGAGTGGTCATTCCGTGTGTATGCATGTAATTTCAGTTTTAGACTTTTGTGGTCAACTAATCGTTTTCTCGATTGTTCAAGATATGCTAGATTATTCCTATGGAGAGAAAGTTTGTCCCGAGGAAGGTAAGCTGCTTGATCACCAACCCTTGCGGCTAAACAAGGATGATCTTGCACGTGTACAACAAATCCCCAAGAAGAAAGGAGCAAACTTCCGTGACCTCAAGGGAGTCAGGGTGGGGGCAAACAACGTAGTCAAGTTTGATCCTGAAATTGAGCGTGTCTACCTCGATTCTGGCAAGCCTCTGGTATTTTTTCTACTTCATAACTCTTGTAATGGTTTTCCACGTATGCTGAAGTTTTATGTTACGTTTTGCAAGTATTGTGATATACCAATAACATAGGACAATAAGCTACTGCATTGTAGTTTTGATGTATTGCCTATGCATAGTGAAAACCTATAATTTCGTCCTATTTCTGTGGTATTTTAATTGCTTTATGTAAACGCTGGGATTTATTCTATCTTTCAAACAGAGACTAAAAGCACAATCTAAACACAGTTCAGCAGTCAAATCTTCTGTTCTGTAGTGACTGATGTATATAAATTTCTCTTTGCGCATACGCAATTCCACCGGAGTTGCAATTTTGTTCAACATGAAAAGAAACCTTAACAGGCAAAATCTGCTCCTGAGTTAGGCTTACCAATGTAGATATGTTGCTGACTTCCTGCTGGTCATCAGAATAGATTAGTGCTGCCACATCTGCATTTAAAGTCTCAGAACTCACATATAAACTTTTGGTTGGATCTGCATCTCTTACCTTGTCTCCTTTTCTGCTCTTTTGGCAAATTGCTTGTTCAGCAGACCAGTTAAACTCACTGTAGTTGGTCCTATGATGCTGCCACCTCATTACAGTAGACCAGATTTATACGTAGATCACTCAGTTAAGAGCTCTCATATCTCACGGTAAACACATTAGCTGCTGTCCTCGCTAATTAATATCCTTGAATTCCAGATGTGCCCAATGGTCTGTACCAGACTACAAGTAGTCACATTACTCGGAGGACCTTCATATTAGTGAGAAACAGTGATATGCTATTTTTCCTTGCTTCCATCTGTACATAACTCATCAAGTGAAACAAATGATGACACATGGTCATTAATGTACTACCTCCGCTTCCAAACTGTAAGACGTTTCGGTAGGCTAATTTAGTCTGCCAAAACGTCTTACATTTTTGAACAGAGGTAGTACTTTCTTATGCAACCTAAGATTGCTGAAGTGCTAGTTTTCTGTGTGCCCAGGTCCCTGATTATGCCATGTCTTTCAGAAAGGGGAAATCACTGAGGTGAGTGTCCTAATCTGCTTTTTCTTCTTTTTTGTAATATTTTCAGCTTTTATAGTTGATAGTTAGCTACATAATTCTCTTGTAGGCCATTCGGACGTCTTTGGTGGGACGAAACAGTTCCAACGGTGGTGACAAGCGCAAATCCGCACAACCAGGTCAGTGTAGACATATTATGGTGTTTTGCCCATAACGTTTTGTTGATCCTAATTTACTTTACTCCCTCTGTAATGAAAATATGAATGCTCTGCTCGTAGGTTATACTGCACCCGGTCAAGCAAGAGTCTTGTCAGTCCGTGAGAATGCAAGATTGCAGGGTTTTCCTGACTACTATCGGATGTGGGGTCCTATTAGACAGAAGTGAGTTTTATTTACATATCAAGTGTCTAGTTATTATGTGTTTGATCTTTGTTTCTCCCGTGATGAATCAGAATCGTCGCTCAACATTTTTTTGTTTGTGATGATGCTAGGTACATCCAGGTGGGTAATGCCGTGGCCGTCCCTGTCGCTCGGGCATTGGGCTACTCTCTCGGTCGGGCATACCAGGGCGACTCGGAAGGGTCTGACCCGTCGCTTCTTGTGCTTCCCGACAGCTTCACTTCCTTGGGGCAGGCTGCTGCGGTTCCAGCGAGCGCGTCCCCTGTCAACATTCCTGTAGGCGAAGTGGTAGAGACGTAGAGTAGTTACAGGGCTCAATTCCAGTCCCCACCAGAGAGATAGGCAGAGAGCATTCTAGTAGGGTTCAATTCAAGCCCACGAGAGAGATAGCATTCTAGTGTATCTCCAAACATCGCAAGCTACAGTTCTGACATGTCAGTATCACAATTTCTTCATTCATCGTATCAATTCCTGTGCCTGCATGGCGATCTTTGTTGCCGCGTTGCTTCATTCATATCAACTAGCATGGTGGCCCTTGCAAATGCGAGGGCAACAACTTAAAATGTGAAGGAAACATATGTGGTATTTTATATACGTATTCTCATAGTATCATTAAGGTTAATACGGTTCAATAGTCATCAGAATTTTAATGGTACACCTGAAATAATGTGTGTGTAAACCTCCATATACTCCCTCCGTCCAAAAATAAGTGTTTCAAGTTTGACAAAAAGTGGATATATCTATACATGAAAACATGTATAGATATATCCACTTTTTGTCAAACTTGAAACACTTATTTTTGGACGGAGGGAGTACAATATTTTCTAGAGCAACTTATGCAATTTTTTTTTCTGTTGGACAGGATAAACCAAAATTTGGACATGTATCAAACAGTTTTGCTTTTCGTATACAATATTTAATTAGCATTGCAATCCATGTAAAACACGATCACCAAGTTGTATGACTAAATCTCCTCCTAGCTGACTCTTTTTTGCGTCTGGCCGGAAGACGTGGTAGTGTACGCATTTTTTTCTCAACGCACCAGCTATTCCTACGAGATGTATTGTATGTTTTTTTCACGGAAGCTAGCAAACGGACTCAGTTTTTTTTACGAAAAAAAAAGATGCTAGGAAACGGACTCAGCTATTGATACGTGATGTAGTCCATGTGTAAAAAGAAAAACTTTTCACACGTATCAAAACGTGTACGTGCCAAACGGGACTACATGGTTCCGCAATAAATAATCTTTCATTAAATCATAACCACTTATTCCAGATCTAACTGTCAAAAATAATTTAAATGATGTGGCTTAACCTGGTGTCTTGAAAAACTCACTCATTTTACTTTTAGTATATAATAGAAGATTTTAGTGGTAGTTCCGAATATTCCAAAGCTACAGATGTGTTGCTTCATTTCATTCGTACCTTGAGGAACATGTATTTGCTGCATTATGTCTGCAACTCATTTCCATGGGCATTTAACACTGTATGAATATTTGGATAGACATTGCTGTGGTACTGTCAGTATCGCTACCATCTCGGCCGAAATCCCGTTTTGACCTGGAGTTGAGCTGGGGTGTTCCTAAGGTCCGACTGAGTGGTAGTTGTTTCATGAATAATCCAGTTTTAGACATGTATTTCCAACATGTGAGTGCATTCGATAACCTGAATGTTTATTGATTGAGAGAAGACAGGTATGCACGAGTTGTAACAAGGCAGTAACAAGAAATGCATTTTTCGTTGAACCTTCCATTTGCCCACTTGAATAAAAGGCAGTATGTTGATGTTTTTTCTTTTCGCACACGGACGCGTATGATGCACGCACGTACTTGTCTCAACACGCACGGATAGTCTCCAGCAGCTATGTCTATGTCAGGCATGTCTGTGTTACAAGTAAACCAAAAAGAAGGAAAGCCGGCAAACCAAGGAAGAAGAGAGGTACAATATTTCGGGCGCACTTTCAAAAAAAGAAACAGGACAGGGAGGGGAACCGATTTGAATCTGGGAGTGAAGCTAGGCATGAAAAGGAATGCTGAACCCATGGTGGTAGATGATGAGCTCAAAGGGATTGCAAAGAAGGGCAAAAAAGAGAATGTTTTTGGTACAGCAGTAGAGGATAAAGTGAGGCCCTATGGACAACAGTTCAATGATTCGAGCAAGAATATGAGGAAGGAGCTTACCTTTTTTCTCACAGGATCGGCGGATCAGGCGGAGGCTGCTGAGGAGCAGCCCCGCCGCACGCAATGATTTGCCTATGTTGGAACTGTCGTGGCCTGGGGACGGACACGACAGTTGGCGAGCTACGTTGGCTCATTAAGAAATACCGTCCCTCCCTCCTCTTCTTATCCGAGACGAAGTTGAGGGATAAAAGAGCTCGGAACTTCATGTGGACCCTTGGATATTCAGGATCTTTTGCAGTAAGCAGTGACGGATTGAGTGGTGGGCTGGCTCTTTTTTGGTGTTCTTCCCTAAAAGTATCTTTAAGGGCCTTTTCCACACAACTAATCGATGTTACGGTAACTTCAGAAGCTGGTGATGAATGGCGGACCACTTTTGTTTATGGTGAACCAAAAAGGGAGTTGAGACATATTTTCTGGGACAGATTGCGATTTCTGCGAGCTAATTGGCAGGGCCCGTGGATATGCGCCGGTGATTTCAACGAAGCACTATATGGTGATGAACATATTGGTCCTACAGAAAGGAATGAAAATCAGATGGCTTTATTTAGAGATTGCCTGGATGATTGCGGGCTTAAAGATATGGGTTTCATGGGTCCAAAATACACATGGTCAAACAAACAAATGGGTGACAACAATATCAAGGTCAGACTAGACAGGGCAGTCGCCAATGATAAATTCCTGAAATTATTTAATGGCTGCTCGGTACAAAATATCATTACTACATCGTCTGACCACTATGCGATTTTGGTATCCTTTGCTAAATATGAGGATCGTCCGACTCCCCAACCAATACAACAACATTTCAGATTTGAGGCTGCTTGGATGAGAGATCCAGATTATAGCTTGATGGTTGAAGAAAATTGGAACTCTCACAGGCTAGGCCCTCCTTCTCTTCACAACACCTGGAACAGCTTAAAAGACATGGCCAAATCGTTGCAGGTTTGGAACAGAGACTCCTTTGGGTCTGTTAGAAAGGAGATCAAAAGACTGGAGAAAAGATTGCATGCTTTGCGGAGTAACAACCATAGTACTATCAATTTTCAAGAAGAGAAGGACATTGAAAAGAGACTCTGTGAACTATTTGAAAGGGAGGAAATCATGGCTCGTCAGAGATCAAGAGTGGAATGGCTCAAAGAAGGAGACAGAAATACTTCTTTCTTTCATGCAAGAGCCTCGGCTAGAAGGAGAACAAATAGAATCAGATGGCTATGCAAACCTGATGGTACTAGATGTGAAGATCAAAAAGGCATCCAAGAAATGGTCCATAACTTCTATTTGAATCTCTTCTCTTCTGAGCCAAGCACTTCCATGGATGCAGTTTTGGATGCAATTCCAGCAAAGGTTACAGCAGAAATGAATAAAGCTTTGCTCCAAGATTACACTAATGAAGAGATCAAAACTGCTCTTTTCCAAATGGGTCCCACAAAAGCCCCCGGACCCGATGGTTTTCCTGCCATTTTTTATCAAAAGCATTGGGACTTGTTGGAGCAGGACATATGTTCTGCTGTAAGGGGATTCTTATTGGGCGATGACATTCCTGAAGGCTTCAGTGACTCCACCATTGTGCTAATTCCCAAGGTGAATAACCCGGTTTTGCTTTCCAATTTCAGACCTATTAGCTTGTGCAATGTGGTTTACAAAATCGCCTCTAAAGTGTTAGCAAATCGCCTTAAACTTCTTTTGTCAGAAATAATCTCTGAACAGCAAAGTGCCTTTGTCCCGGGGAGACTCATCACAGACAATGTTATTATAGCTTACGAGTGCCTTCACTCCATTAAGAAGCAAAAAACTAAATTTCCCTTTTTCGCTCTAAAGACTGATATGACAAAAGCATTTGACAGGGTTGAATGGGCATATTTAAAAGGGGTTCTTTTGAAACTAGGCTTTAATCCAAGTTGGGTGAATACTGTTATGAGATGTGTTACTTCTGTGAGATATGCAGTTAGGGTCAATGGTACCTTAACTGATACATTCATCCCAACTAGAGGAATTCGCCAAGGCGATCCCATTAGTCCATACCTGTTTTTATTATGTGCTGAAGGTCTATCTTGTTTATTACAGCAAAAAGAAGCTTCCGGGGATCTTAAGGGCATTCAGAATGGGAGAAATGGACCACCTATCTCTCATCTCTTATTTGCTGATGATACTGTGTTTTTTGTCAAGGGAGATGATAGAAGTACTAATACTCTGAAATCAGTCCTGGAAACATACTGTAGTGGAACTGGACAAAAAATCAATTTACAGAAATCCTCTGTTTTCTTCGGGCCACATTGTGACAACAATATCAAGGAAAAGATTAAGACCAAGTTGGGTGTTCATGAAGAAACACTTCAAGCCACTTATCTTGGTATGCCTTCTTGGGTGGGTCGATCACCAACGGGCAGCTTTAATTTTCTCACCGGAAGGTTGTGGAAGAAACTTAATAGCTGGAATGACAGGCCAATATCAAGAGCAGGCAAAGAGGTACTTCTCAAATCAGTGGCACAAGCGATCCCTACTTATGTTATGAGCTGTTTCAAAATCCCTTCCACTATCTGTAACAACATGAGGAAGCCTATATCTAATTTCTGGTGGGGAATAGAAGATGGAAAGAAAAAGCTTCATTGGAGATCATGGGACTGGCTTTCCGCTCCTAAATCCCTAGGAGGAATGGGATTCAGAGACATGGTACTCTTTAATCAAGCAATGCTGGCAAAACAATGCTGGCGTCTCTTGGTGGATCCTAACTCTCTGTGCTATAAGGTTCTAAAAGGGAGATATTTTCCTAATGGGAATTTCTGGAATTCTGTGTGTCCCAGGTCAGCCTCTTACACATGGCGAAGCATTATGTTTGGTAAGAAGCTGCTTCAAAAGGGTTTAGTTTGGAGAGTAGGTGATGGGAAGCAAATTTCAGTGTGCAACGATAATTGGATTCCCGATATCATCAACGTGGGGATCTCTGCATCCTCACTAATGGAAGGCAATCAAACTGTAAGCACCCTTCTTTCTTCAGATGGTAAATCTTGGAATGAGGAAGCAGTCAAAAAAATGTTTGGAGATGAGAAATCTAGGAAAATTCTTCAAATTCCTTTGAGCATGGAGGGATGCACTGACTTTGCTTCTTGGCCATTTACTAAAAATGGCATTTACACAGTCCGATCTGGGTATAATTTGGCAAGAACTTCCTCTTTCTGGCAAGAACGAAGCAATCCAGGAAGGGGTTCTTCCTCAAATACTGAAGCACAAGGAAAGACATGGAGGAAACTATGGAAAACCCAATGTCCGGAGAGAATGAAAATAATTTTATGGAGAATGGCTCACAATTGTCTTCCTACGGGTGACCAACTTCAAAAAAGAGCAATACAAACAAGGTATGAATGTATTTTTTGCAATCAATATGAAACAGTGGAACATTGTTTTCTATATTGTCATTATGTCAAGGAAATTTGGTCTGAACTGAAAAATTCTCATAACATCTCCTTAAGGCTGAAGAACTTCTCCCACATTAGGCAATGGTTATTACAGTGGATTGATGAAGCCTCTGATTACCACATGATGGTTTTTGCTGTTGCTGCATGGCACATATGGGAATGCATGAACAATGTAAGAAACGGTGAAAAATTTTCCCATCCTATTCGTGTAGCTGGGAAGATCAATGCCTATATTGATTTCATTATGTCTAACAATTTCAGAATGACTACATCCACTAGGCGTGAGAACCAAGTTCCAATCCAAAAATGGTCTCCGCCGCCGGAAGGGTCAGTTCTGATTAACATAGACGCAGCGATCTTCTCTCAGTCACAACGCATGGGAATTGGAATGGTGATTCGCAATCACCTGGGCCAAGTGCTTGCGGCGTGCAGACGTTATGTTATGCATTTTCAGTTACCTGAATTAGCAGAGGCTGTTGCTATGCGCCATGCTCTAAAATTTGCTGAAGAGGCAGGATTTAGGAAGGTGATCGTGGCATCTGACTGTGCCACTCTGATCAGCAAAGTGAAATGTCTGCAATCTGATAGATCCCATATTGGTGTCTTAGTTCATGATATAAAGAGTAGGGCCTCAAAGTTTAATTCCTGTACTTTTACTCATGTCAACCGATGTTGTAATATGGCAGCTCATGTCTTAGCAAGATCATCTAAATATGATCAAGGATCCTGGTGGTTTAATCTTGTACCTGATGTAATCAGGACCATTGTATGTACTGAACAATCGTTGACTGAATGAAATATAAACTGCCATTTTCAAAAAAAAAAAAAAACACGCACGGATAGTCGCTGCTTTCTTTCGATGGCTGATTCTTGTTTCAAATCTTATGTGATCTTTACTTGTACTCCATGATAAAATTGGTTGTGTGCCTTTATTGATGCAGACTATTCTTAGTTCTTACTGAAAAGCCTGCAGACCTGGAGGTTGGCTTTCTGTTACAGCTGATATTTCAGATTCATGACACTCAAACGTGAAAGAAGTAGCTAGCTAGCTTAAACAAACGTGCCATTTATTTTTGCTGGCCGATCCGGCACGCGCAGCACCATTGTCTCCACAGTGAACCCAGGTCCAAATCCAACCATGGCACCCCACTCGCCCGTCGCCCCGCCCTCCTCCTCCTCCATTCGCCTCCGCTGCTCATCCAGCACGAAGATGATCGTCGCGCCGAGCATGTTCCCGTACTCTCTCAGCACGGTCCGGCTCGCCGCCAGCTTCCCTGGCTCCAACCCGAGAGCCCCGTCGTTGTGGTCCAATATCCCTCGCGCGCCCGGGTGCACCACAAAGAAGAGCTTGTTCCATTCGCCTGCGCCGCACTCGATCCCAAGCGGCCGGAGCGCGTCCTCGAGGCACCGCTCGATGTGCTGCGCGGCTAGAGGAAACAGCTCCCTGGTGAAGATGTGGCCGTCGAGGCCGGCTTCCGTGAGCTGCATGGTGAGCACGCCGTCGGTCCCCGGTATCGTGGCCTGCGAGGCAGACACCATCTCGAAGATCGGGCTCTCCTCGGGGTGTTGGGCTTCATCGTCGGCGGCACCGACGATGACCGCGCCCGCGCCGTCCCCGAAGACCGCCTGGCTGATGAGCGTGTGCGGGTGCGCCTCCTCGTCCTCGGGGCCACGGAAGGCGACGACTGTGAGCTCCACGCAGACCACCAGGACGCGCGCGCCGCGGCTGTTCTCGGCCATATCCTTAGCGAGGCGTAGCGACGCGGAACCGGAAGAGCAACCATTAAGGTGAAGCATGGTGCGGCAGACGGACGCGCGGAGCCCCAGGAGAGAGGCTAGCCGGAGGTCGATAGCAGGGGCGTGCGCGCCGGAGTTGGTGCTGACGATAAGGTGGGTGATGTCGGTAGCCGGACGGCCCCACTTAGCTATGGCCTTGCTGCAGCTGACGCGGCGAGCTCCGGGGCAGCGGCAGCCGCGATGGCGAGCCGTGCGTCGAGGGAAGGCTTGCCGCGGCAGAGGAAGTCAGGGTGGGCGTCGAGGAGCTGCTCCGTGTGGTGGAAATAACGCTTCTCCGTGGTTGTCATCTCACCTGGTTGATCATATATATTTATATATATTAACAATCAAACACCTTAATTGCTCACAATATATACTTATATATACTGTACAAGTTAAGTAGCGCTCACTCACACATGGTCTTGAGCTTCAGTTTAAGCTGGGTGAGGTGTTGGCTCTTGGTGACGCGGAAGTAGTAGTCCGGGAACTCCTCCTGGGACACGCAGTTGGGCGGGTTTGCGGTGCCGATGGCCAGCACGGCCGCAGGCCCGTCGGCACGCTGCGAACGCCGGATCTCGAGCATCGTCGGCAGGGTGCTGCTGGCCATGGTCCTGAAGCAGAGTATCGACGAATTTGGAATTATATCTATAATTTATAAATTACAAACATAAATTACTTGCAGAAAAAAATGAGCTACAAGTTTGCTGGGCTAATTAAGAAAGAGAAAAGAAGCAAGAAATACCCAAAGGAGCGTGCACTCAGTGCAAACAAAGAAGATGGGAGGAGGTAGGGGGAGAAAACTGCTTCAAGACTGTTTGCTTACGAGATGGGAAGGATAGATGAAGCAGGTGGCAAGTATTTATAAGGATGGGAACGGAGCAGCCAGCACGGCTGAGGTGCCAATGAAATGATGCTATATCAGCTAGTTGTTCCAGAAACCAGCTGAGATACTTACACGATTCTCGTCGGTTTATTTTAAGAAACGACTAGGCATATCATAGTCCGTCATAAACAAAAACTGACACACATAGTGCATGTTTTTCGAGCCGTTAGTCGCAGGAACACCGATATGAATCTTACTTGTACTTTGTATGTGTCTATTAGCTGACTAAATCTTATCCACCGATATGAAGTTTGAACGAAGAATCTTTTTTATTTAAGTTGAGTGGATTTCTATTTGACATATTGTACCAAGTACAACAACTTGAAAATTTAATGTTTCTTGATATCAAGCTTGACCTCCATTGCAGGTTATCAAAATATCATTCCTCTAACATTTTTGAATTACTTCTTGACTAACTAAACCTTGTTTTTCCATGATATAAAGTTGCACCAAGAATATTTAGCACATGATGGTCACATGTTAGGTTCTATGCCCATTTTCTGTTCTACACATGGCACTGTGTCTGTAAACTTGACAATCTTAATATTTGTTAGTGGCACATAACTTACCTACTCTTTATTTTTAAGTAATCTCATCTAGCCTTTCTAGGTCCCACTGCTCATATATTTGTTGATGTTATACCATGTCTAATTTAGTTGTTGACAAAACAAGGCATGCAAATTTAGTTTAAAGTTAATGTTGTCTAAGTATGATCATGTTTCTAGACAAAATATAAATATCTACAATACCAAATCAATAGCGATAGATCTAACACAAAATATATTCAATAAGGAATTTATGATATTCTATTTTCGTATATCTGTTTGGTCAAACTTGGTAAACTCTGACCAAAATTATAGGTGTTGTTCTATGAAAGAGATTTAGTTTATGTGTCTACATTGATTGTACCACATATCAACTTGACAATCTTAATGTTGTCACCGACCACGTACGTTGTAGCACACACCAAGATCTAGCACATTGCTCAATAGATTCGTTAGGTGCTACAACTCCTCTTTTTTGTTTGACATTGTACAATACACGTCAATAACATTGTAACTTATTTGTCAACTTGACAATATTAATATACTTATACTGATGGCTATTTATTGACCGACTTCATCTAGTTTGTCCACACTCTGCACCTAGACTCTTCAAGCACACGTGGTAAGAGGCATGCAACTGCGCAATTTGTTTTTAGACATCAGCGTTTGGATGACACACAGAGACATATGATATGCACTATTGTTTGCGTTGTACACCTGTACTACATGCATGTGTAGTCGCGGGGGGGGGGGGGGGGGGGGGGGGGGAATCTTGACATACCTTTTAGAGATATTTACAGTTTGCTCTGTTCACCAATACAAAGTTTGCATAACAAATTCTTTAGCACACCTTTCTCAATAGACGTCAGGCGCTACTCATTTTTATTTAACATTTCCACCAATACAAAGTTGCACCAAGAATCTATAGCACGGAATGGTCAGAGGTTAGGTTCGATGCTCATTTGTTTGTTTGACATGGAAGGGTGTATGTCAACTTGAAAATCCTTTGTCATTGAGGAGTCATCACAAAGCTATTGCGATATTCATTGACTAACCAGACTTGCTAGTTTTCCCACCGATACAAAGTATGCACCAAGAATCTGTAGCACATGATGCTCAATAGACATTAGGTGCTAAGATCAGTTTGCTGACTTTGTGTATTATATGTCAATTTGACAATCCTTCGTTATTATAGGGTCATCATCAAGCTATTTTTGTGTATTCATTGACTAACTAGACTTGCTAGTTTGTCCACCGATACAAAGTACGCACAAAGAATCTTTAACATGTGATGCTCAATAGACGTTAGGTGCTATTTTCGTATATCTGTTTGGTCAAACTTGGTAAACTTTGACCAAATTTATAGGTCTTGTTTTATGAAAGAGATTTAGTTTATGTGTCTACATTGATTGTACCGCATATATCAACTTGACAATCTTAATGCTCTCACCCACCACGTACGATTGTAGTACACACCAAGATCTAGCACGTTGCTCAATAATTCGTTAGGCGCTACAAATTCTCTTTTTTGTTTGACACTATACAATACACGTCAATAACACTGTAACTTATTTGTCAACTTGACAATATTAAAATATTTATATAAAGTATGAGGAAGTCATCCATTTACTATATTATTGATGGCTATTAATTGACCGACTTCATCTAGTTTGTCCACACTCTGCAACTAGAATGTTCAAACACACGTAGTAATTAAGAGGCATGCAACTGCGCAATTGTTTTTAGACATCAGCTTTGGATGACAGGCAGAGACAGATGATATACACTATTGTTTGTCGTTGTACACTTGTGTTACATGCATGTGTAGTTCGGGGGCAAGAATCTGGACAGACCTTTAAGAGACATCACTGGGTAAACGGCTTTACCGGATGAGTTTACTAACCGATTAGTGGGTGTAATTATCAATTCAATTGTCATTTTTCAGTAGCTTACATATGCACGCATGACCTTGCTATAAAAACCCTGGAGCACCTTCTTCCGAAGCCACCAAAACGTACATACACAGTAAGCTAACTAACTGTTAATTATACTGCAGTTTGTTAGCTCGATCACTACTATGCAAACAAAAATGAGTGCGATCGTCGAGGGCGGGGACATCGCCGTGGACCTCTATCCGTTCATACGCGAATACAAGGGCGGCCGTCTCGAGCGCTTCCTGCGCAGTTCATTCGTGGCAGCGTCAGAGGACGCCGCCGCTAACCGCGGCGTGGCCACGAGGGATGTGGTCATCGACAAAACCACCGGCGTGTCCGCACGCCTGTTCCTTCCCTCCGCTGCCGCCGCCGCCGCCGTGACCGGTGGCGAGGCGCTACCCGTCATCATGTACGTCCACGGTGGATCCTTCTGCACGGAGAGCGCGTTCGGCCGCACTTACCATAACTACGCCAGGTCCCTGGCGGCGCACGCCGGGGCCCTCGTGGTGTCCGTGGAGTACCGCCTAGCACCGGAGCATCCCGTGCCGACGGCCTACGACGATGCATCGGCCGCGCTCCGGTGGGTGGCGTCCCTCTCTGACCCCTGGCTCTCCGCGTACGCCGACCCCGGGCGGACGTTTCTCGCCGGCGACAGCGCCGGTGCCAACATAGCCTACAACACGGCGGTGCGTGCCAGCCGCCTCGGCCTGGACATCGAGGGGCTAGTCATCGTGCACCCCTACTTCTGGGGGGTCGATCGGCTGAGCTCGGAGACGGTCTGGGACGGCGTCGCCATGTTCACGCCTGAGATGATTGACAGGCTTTGGCCGTTCGTCACGGCCGGCAAGCTTGGCGACGACGATCCCATGATGAACCCTGTGGACGAGGACATTGCCTCGCTGACGTGCCAACGCGTACTGGTTGCTGTCGCCGGGAAGGACAGCCTGCGCCACCGTGGGTCTCGGTTGGCCGCTCGCATGCGCGGCTGCGCATGGGCGACGACGAGAGTGCGGTGACACTGGTGGAGTCCGAGGCCGAAGACCATGGCTTCCACCTCTACAACCCGCTACGCGCGAGCAGCAAGATGCTCATGGACAGCATAGTGCAGTTCGTGAACCAGCCCACGGCATTGCCGTTGCCGGCTGCTTTGCTCCCGGAGCTGGAGGAGCTGCATGCATGCCAAGGTAAGAAGAAGACATCAGTTGCGGGTGAGACGATGGGCTCTCGCTGCAGCAGTCGTCAGCCTACTTTTGTAGGCGTGCCAGCTAGGCCGTATATGGACGTCTTTGGTTATGGGATGGCCATGAAAGGCACGACACGCACTAGCTGTTTGCAAATTGGATTAGGCAGAGCATCCAAGACTGGTACTACCAGATATGGTTCATTTCTGGGCCAAGTGAGGCCTACCAACAAGACACCAAAGCTCTCATTATCGGCAACACTACTTCAGGGGAGCTCTGTTTCACACGGCTTCATTTAGTCGACCATCGAGTTCCTACATCCACCTAAGGTAATGACACATAGTTACGCCCTTAACGCCAACATGCGATCCACAAGGTCTGTTTGTCATCTTATATATACACCTACTATATTTTTCTTTGAAACGAAGGCAAAAACTATATATACACATGTACGATCGACACGTACATGCATGCAGGTGCAGAAGAAATGTCTAATATATGTATCTGCTTATTCTTGTAAACTGTATACGTAAGATCGATCGATGTATGATTGTTGTTTCGTCCGTATTTTAATACATGAAAACTTACACAAACTGTGTATAATTAGCCATCATTACCGAGGTTAACGTCCTGCTCGACGAGCTCGCTCATTTAACCCTTTAATGATAATGGGCAAAAATCACGGACTCGCCGTGCTTCGAGATCCATGTCCAACCCTGAGACACAATGAAAGTAATGTTAAGCTACGCAGGACACGAGGGGGGCTCACTGCCTCTGGAATGAACGAACGTACACGTGCCACCGTGTAAAAAATATGAACCCTATAAACTTGTTTTAGGAGACCCTATATATAACCCTTTTTTTGTTGTTGAGAAAAACCCTATAACCTTTATTTGGGCTAATCTGGGCTATCTATTTGGGCCACCGCACCCCAGACGGGCCCAATCCACTCCACTGGACCACGGACAGCGAGTCCACGGCGGAGCCATCGGTAACTCGCCGTCAGTAACTCGCCGTCGTCGTTCCCATTTCACTTCGAGTACACTCTACGTTTGGGTCCACCCCTCTTTACTCAACCGTCCCCTCGCCGTGCGTCCTCACAGCTCACGGCGCGCGGCCCAGCCGAGTTGGTGGCGCATCTCCTCTGCACGAAAGATCGTGTAGATGTGGCGATCCGTGTAGATGGGAGGCCGGGGAGGAGATGCTCTCTCGAGAAAGGAGACTGAGTGTGTTCCGTTCGAGGCTTTGATGTGGCGATCCGTGTAGATGGGTGGACGGTGGCGATGAAGTTTTGGAAGGGCGATCCGCGTGGAGTTGCATGCAGCGATCCCATTAGCTGACTGCAAGCGGAGCATGTCTCTTCTGTTTCTACCGCGCCGCTCCCCCACATTGTGGGCCAACAGGATTAATCACCCGTAGTTATAGTGCTACCAAAGGAGTAGGAGTAGGAGTAGTACCCCTACAAATGGCTCTCAATTCATCGGTAACCTAATTCACATGCATCTCACGTACGTACTACGGAGTAGGTAGATGAAATCCACGGGTAAGTATTTGGAGAAATTCAGACCTAGCTAGCTGCATGGTTCATCGATCCTCAATTTCCGTTGCCACCATCCCCTTCATCTTCACGAACCGGCGAGCTTCATGCTCGGCCCGAGACATTTTCATCGCGTGACTACTAGGGCTACGGGGACCGCCAGCGCAGGGGGTCGACGACCGAGGCGATGCGCCGCTTTCTCTCTACCGACAGGTCATCCTCTCCGACTCCTTACCGACACTAGTAGGAAAAGGCCTACCGCTGGCGGACGGAAATGGCCTACCGCTGGCGGGCGGGCGCCCGTCAGCGATCATTACGCCAGTGGTAATAATTACCGCTGGCGGGCGGCCGTCCGCCAGCGGTAAGGCTGGTTACCGCTGGCGGGCATCCCTAGCGCCCGCCAGCGGTATATGACACAACGCTGGCGGGCAAGCGTCCGCCAGCGGTAAGCCACCACGGCCGCCAGCGGTACATTTTCTGGGAATTTTTTTTTCTAGAAAATCGTATTCCAACAATATATCCAGTATAAATACAGTAAATTCAAGTGCAGGCGCCAAATAAACAACAGAAATATAGACGACCACATACAAATGATCAAAGTGTCATACACAGATTCATTAGTTCATCACACATGCATTACAAATCTAAAACAACATGAACTTAAGCTAAACTTCGATAAGCTAAACAACATGCGTTAGTTCATCACTTAAGCTAACTTGAAATTAACCTAAAACTACTCAAGGTCCCCAGCATGAACTTAAGTCGGACGATGAGTCCGAGCTATCATCCCAGAAGCTCGAATCCGAATCGTCGCCGGTCTTCTGGCACGGCGGCGCTGCACTGGAGGGTCCAGCGACGTCGGAGTTCGCCTGCCTCTTCTTGTTCCTCGAGGCGTAGAAGTCCAGCTCCGCCTGCACCAGATCGGGGCGTGCGCGGCGCAGCGCGTCCATCCGCCACTCGTCGATCTCGGCAGCGCGGCGAGCTATCCCCTGGCGGTGGTTACGCCGCGCGGCGAGCTATCTCCATCGGCGGCACGAGGAACTCAGCCTCCTCCTGGTCCTTAACGTCAGGGAAGTTGAGCTCAGAACGCGGCCGTCCAAACCTCCAGGCTGCCGCGTCGAACGCGCGCGCGGCGAGCTCCGCCGTGTCAAAGGTCCCCATATACCAACGCTGGCCGTTCACGGTGATCTCCGCGGACCACCGGCCAGATGGGCGGTGACGGACGCCAATGAACCCGGTCATGGAGCGGCGGCGCGGCGGCATGCTCTGTGGCAAATAAAAATGCATGTTACACAACAAATTTGAGTATAGAAAGATGTAAAGTATAGAAATTGTTCCTGAATTTGGTGCAAAAAGATGTGAATTAGAAGTAGATGAAACGAAACAAGTTCAAATGAAGCAAGAGTTATAAGAAAGACCAAAGCGAACGGAAATGATTCGGATTTGTGCCTCATATTTAGGTCGGACACACACAAGCAACCCTCAAATCTCCGTTGAGCCAAGTAGGATGCACACAGCTTATACTTGTGCATATCACAAGGCTCAACGGAGCTTGAGGGTATCACGTAGTGGGTCACAACATTTTAATCATCGGCATTCTAAAAACGAACACATATTAAGGAGATGGTGCCTCATACTTAGAAGTGACGCACACAGGCTTCAGAGACGGAGCCAGTGAGCCAAGTAGGATGCACGAGATGTGTCTACTCGTGCATATCACAAGGCTCACTAGCCCCGCCCCTGGATCACATTGTGTCACAACATTTTTAATCATCGGCATTCTAGATAATACAGAACTATAAACAATAATATGGTGCCTCATACTTAGAAGTGACACACAAGCTTCAGGGATGGAGCCAACGAGCCAAGTAGGATGCACGAGATGTGTGTACTCGTGCATATCACAAGGCTCGCTAGCCCCACCCCTGGATCACACAGTGTCACAACAGTTTAATCATCGGCATACCAAAAGACGGTAACATAAAGTTATATTTCAAATTCATAGAAAATATGTCATATTTTTAGCCAAAGTCATGCCAAAATTCACGAGAAATTTCGGCATGACTTTGGCTAAAAATAAGACATATGAGTACCCGAATTTGCCGGAATGAAAATTAATCAACATTCCGGAAATCTCAAGGGTCTCTAGGGGTACCTGCACACATTTCATATCACAAATTCATCACAACCACCACCATAAATTCATCGACAAATTGTACAACTATAAATAGTACAGAGAGCATCGACAGAGCTAAGAAAATTACTAACACACTAACCTAATATAAATTTCTTACACACTAAAATTGCTACACAATTCTATCCTACAATTTCTAACACACTAACCTAATATAAATTTCTTACACACTAAAATTGCTACACAGTTCTATCCTACAATTTCTAACACACTAACCTAATATAAATTTCTTACACACTAAAATTGCTACACAATTCTATACGAAATTTCTTGCTACACTAAAATTGAGAAATTAAGAAAGAAATTGGGAGGGGAGGCGACGGTGGCAGCACCTCGGGCGCGGGGGAGGGGCGGCGTCGGGGCTCCGTGCGAGGGTTACCACGTCGGGGGCGGCGTCGACGGCGGCAGCACCTCGGGCGCGGGGGAGGGGCGGCGTCGGGGCGGACGGTGTGGCGGCTGCGTCGGGGGCGGCGTGGGGGCGGACGGCGTGGCGGCTGCGTCGGGGGCGGCGTCCACGGCGGCAGCACCTCGGCGCGGGGGAGGGGCGGACGGCGTGGCGGCTGCGTCGGGGGCGGCGTGGGGGCGGCGTCGACGGCGGCAGCACCTCGGCGTGGGGGCGGCGTGGGCGGCGTCGACGACGGCCGGCCGGGCGGGGGCGGGGGCGTGTGCGCGCGTGGGAGAAAGAGGGCGGTGGGGGGCGGCGGCGGCGACGGGTGGGTGGCCGGGTGGGAGAGAGGCCAGACGCGAGCGAGTGGATAAGGGCGGCCGCGCGCGGGTGAGGATAAGGTGTGGCGGGCCCGCGTGCGAGGGTTACCGTTGGCGGACAGCGTGTGCCGTCCGCCAACGGTAAGGTCTAGTTTTTTTTTAATGTTTTCCTTATATAAGGCCAGGCCAGGGAGAGCTGAGCCTACCCCCTACTCGATCCGCGCCGCCGCCGCCCTTGTTCGCGCCGCTCGACGCCCTCCTCCGCGCCCGGCGCCGCCCCAGCGCCCGTCGTGTCCTCCGCCGGCGCCGCACTATCCTCCACACCGTCGTGGACCTCCCCTCCATCCCCATGCCAAGGTGCTGCCCTCTCACTCCCCTACCACCCCTACCTAGGTGTAATACCCCACAGTTTAAAGAGTCGGAAGGGTAGAAGTAGAATATGTGCATTTGCATAGCATGCATCTGAAAATACGGGAAATTTTGGCGCGATAAATCAAACGATGCAAAGTGATCGATGTTTCTCTCGACTCGATGAATTAGGGTTTAGATCATCATGTTGAGTATGATAAACTTCGACATGATCTTTATAGCTAACTAGAAACTAGTATCAACTGTCAAGTCATTCAAGAATTCGACATGACCTTTACCTATCTTAAAAACATTTTGAACACAATTAAATATTATGACAAGATATAATTCAATCAAATGAACACATCATTAGAACATCATATCTTATTCCTACTCATCTACACATTCATGATATACAAGAAAACAATTATCAATACCTCATTTCACACATCACAAGAATTTCATACACCACCATTCTTATATCATATCATCATATCCTTTTCCACACATAGAATTACCAATTCAAATGATAGTCCGAAGTGTATATAAATAAATCAAGTTATCATTTCATACAACATCCTCTCAAAATATCATCTTAAACCCATGTTACCATCTCATCTCATTCCATTCTTTCTACACATGTGCTCCAATTCGAAATATAAATAGGCAGAATATAATTAGGTACATCCATTGTGCCATAATACAAATCTTACAAGATCAAACTTTCCAAGATGAAATTGAAAGAATAACAAATAATTACATCATTTATAGAATATGTACATATCTCATTGTAAAGAAAAGAAGATTACAAAAGAATAAAAGAAAAGGCTAAGCAAAAATGATCTTGATCTTCTTTATCTTCTAAATCTTCCAACACTCGTCTTATTCTTCATTTCCTGCAAAAGCAAACAAGAAAGACAAGCAATATATGGTTATTGTTAAAATGTCGCCTTCACCACAAGGGTGAGGCGAATTGATGTTGGAACCTAACTCCAGGATAGTAGGAACTTGTCCTAGTATCCAAGCAACAGCTAGAGGGATCAAAAGAAAATTAAGGCAACAAGGGACTATGGATTATACTTGGAACATTGGATCAGCTTGGGTCAAATAGGCAGCAGGAGCACGAGGCAACATTGATCCATTTTTATTAAGCAACAAAGGCAACCAGGAGTAAAGGCAACAATTATGGATCCAAGTATATAAATCTGAAGCATCAAGGCAACTTATTAATCCCTCTAACTTAGCTAGGTTCCTAATAAAGAAAGCCCACATTAACATTTCTCCAATGGTATTATTTACCAAGGAAGAAAATAGACAAATGCTAAAGCCCACAATCTGAAATTATTAAGCCACATGATCACCACCCATAAATGGCCAAGCCCACATATGAGAGAAGCCACAAAAGCCCATCTAGTGACAAATGCCACTTGGCTTGATAAAAAAATTAATCCTACAAGGAGATAAGATCAAAGACCATGCATTCTTATCCACAAGCAAAATATCTCACATAACTTGTACTTCAAGAATATCTCACAAGAGGATAAGACCAATGACTACTCATCTTTATCCACAAGGGAAATATCTAGCTTAACTTGAACCCCAAGTAATGCTCATGTGTGAGGGCATGACAACAAGTAGCTTACTCACCCATGTAAAGCAAGAGTCACCACTTGAGGTGTCAACTTGTGAGGGGTAGCAAAGCCTTATAAAAGACATCTCATGGTAGCCCTTTGATCACTACACACCATGGTTTTATGGGACCAACGAATTGGACCAAATAATATATTTCCATTTTAGCAAGAACACAAGAACAGCCAGCTACACCACAAGTTCTACACAGCATCCAATCATCTATCTAGCACCATATTTTTCTCACAGCAACACAACTATTCCAGCAGCTAATTCAACTATCGAATATATTTCCCAAATCAGCCAGAACCCAAGAACATCTCAAGAACACTAAGAACATCCACTAAAACAATTGCAGCTAGATAAATACCCTCTAGGAAAATTGAAGCAGCGAGGAGGAGCAGGCTAGCCACAAGACGCAGGTTATCATCATTTTCCAGAAGACCAAGCTGCTCAACAACAGCAGGTTAATTCTTTGTGTGTTAGGCAGAGGAGAGGTGCTAGCAAGTTCTGTAAATGACAGGACAGAGCTAGAAAGAGAGGAGAGCAGGGCAGCACCTCAAAATCGATCCAAGAATACATTTCTAAATCATTCCAACTACCCTTCTACTAGATTTTCACTAGGAGGATAGAAAGAAGTGTTTCTCTCAGATCTGCATAGAAATGCTATGCATAAATCATCACAGAGAATTAAAGCAACATACTAATATCTGTTCTTATCGAAAAGAAGTGCCTCAGCCTTTGCATCATAGGCAAGGCCAAGAAATTGAGCAAAGCATCTGTTCTTATCTTTAGTAAATGGAAGAGCTCATCTGGATCCAGTAAATGAAGCCAACCAAGAAAAAATTGCTATCAAAATAACACCAAACACTACCACCAGGAGTGCACACCCTAGATACAAGAACTGGTCAGCAAACCTGGCAACTTTGTGTTTAGCAGTTCTATATTGCTCTTAGACTTGGCATAACCATGTATGCAAGTTCATCATTGAGCTTAGCATCTATTGGTGATAATCTGTCCTTATCCAAGAATTTAAATGCCTCAGAAATATTTTCTATCATCGGCTAGATCAAGAAAGCAAGCCAGCTCTGTTTTTATCAGTTTATAGAGTTGGGCATAGAAATAAATCGTAGGGCAGGTGTTGCTGAACAGCAACTAGTTCCTATTCAGGAAACACCACATCTTTTTGCACATATAAGCCCAACACATCCATATAATTTTTGCTCATCCACATCTTGAGAACAAGCAAGAAAAGCATCTATGCACATAATTAGGTGATCATTAGCAACAGCCAGGACTTAATAAAGTATCCCCAAAAGCATCTGGATGAGTAAATCATCTGGATATTCTCTCTAGAATTATCTGACAGATATAACAAGTGACCAAACTGAAGATGTCTTCAGTTAAATCACTGACCGAGACCAACCTGAGCCAATACTCAGCTCATCACAGCCACCTAACACAAAAGAAGATATCTAATTACGTGTCCAACTGGTCAACTAGCTACGACAGGAGCTAATCGAACAAGGATTCGAGAGAGAGGGAGAGCACCAGTACCTGTCGACCTCGACCGTAGCTCTAGGGACGGCAGAGCAGTGTCTGCGCAACCCTAGAGGGGGCCGGAGGTAGAAGATGAACAACACCACACCTTGACCACCACACCACCATGTCCAGAGCTAACAGACCACCGCACCAACTACCTTGACCACCCGAGAATCGAGTCCACGGCGGCGTGGTAGAGCAGGAGGCCAAGCAAGGGCTCGAGGACGTGGAGGTAGCCGAGCAGAAGCTCGAGGAAGAGCTCGTGGTCGACGGAGAGGCGAGGCAATAGTCGCGGGTGCGCGCGGTAACGCACCGGCGACCCGAGCCATGGCGGCTAGGGTTAGGGCTCGCGAGCGGGCGAGCGAGTGAGGTCGATTGGAGGCAAGAGCAGCAGGGGAATCGGAAGGGGAGGCGATGGAGAGGTGGCGCCGGAGAGCGGCGGCGTAGGAGACGGCCGGCGACGGCCGGAGCAGGGCGTGGCGACGGCGGCGACGCATCGCCAGGAGGGGAACGCGAGGAATGAGAGAGAGAGCATGTGGGAGAGAGAGAGTTGACCGTGTCGGGTGCGACCCAGGAGCAAGTTGGGCTCAGCCCAAGTGGGTTGGGTCCAACCCAATAAGCCCAGGGACATTTTGGTAATTCACCAAATTAAATTACCCAAACTTAAATGAATTTTAACTCCCAAACAAAAGGAACAAAAATCAGCTCAAAATATTCAACACACTCTATAAATTATGAGGAATTTTTCTATAAGTTTTATTAATGAATTTAACAAGTTTTAAATGGATGAAAAATTCAAGGATCCTTAAGTGGAAATGACTTGAAATTCTTTTTCAAAAACTATTTTCTTAAAATAAAATAATATGGGAAAATAAATTCTTGAAGTTCAATTATATTGAACTATTTAAATTCAATCACTTTAAATTGATTCCTCATGAAAATTGTTGTCAAACTCTAAATAATTAAAAAACTTCCAAACACTTGAAAAGTATTAAAATCCTCAACTTGGGAATTTTGGAGTGACAATGCATCCATGATTACGCATAATAGCATGCTGCTAGAATTTTCAGTAGTCCTTATCGGGATTACTTTGCTATTTTCAGAACTCGGGGTTTTACCACAGACCCTAGAACCCCGAAGGATTGAATTGCCACTTCTACCACAGGCAAGTTCATTCTTGCATATCCTTATTGAACTATTATTATAAAAACTATTTTCAAAAACATATTATTACCATTGCATTGAAAAAGAAATCTATTTTCGAATGATGTGAATTGCTATATATATATTGTTTGGCTGGCAATGGAACCACGGTTTGATGTTGTGGTGGAGGTTCCATTGTACGGGAAAGTATATACCTAGGATTAATTACCAATGTCACAGTGATCCTAGCGCCGTATTGAAGCATTTATCATGAGATCTGGCATGGGACGGTAAAGTCAGCTGCTATCTTCTCTCGTTCACATATCCTCGGCAGGCTATTACCTGGTTGTGTCCGTTGCGGCGGCCAACAGCATGGAAGCGCGTGACCTTCCCACCTGACGGGGTGATTGGAATAGAAGCTCGGGAGGGGTGGCGGGATAGCGGTCTTTGTTACCGGCCGCGCCACAAATGGGCGGATATGTGTTGTGCGGAGAGGGGCAGTGATTGGCTTTGGACTCAGACCGGACCCCATACCATGGAAGTATGGATGGGCCTGCAACCGGAAAGGCAACAAGGCTGAGGATCTCTCATAGGTAAAGTTACGCAGCTCTGCAGAGTCAACAACAAGAAATTGTGGCTGTCACATCCGTGTTCCCAGAAGGAACTACAGACCGCAGCGGGAAAGGCATCCCAAGTGATGACTATGAACCCGTGGAGACTGTGAGCATAGTTTTCTAAAATAAAACTTGACCTTTGAAGAAATGTTTTCCAAAAACTTGCATTACGCCTATGACCGTTGGTTATGGCAGTAGCTAGTGCATTAAAAACAAAAACTCTTTCCTATATTATTTGAACTTGCTGAGTAACGCTCGTGTTGCTCACCCTTTCCCCGTTGACCCCCTGCTTAGATTTTTGGAGCCATCCAAGGAGATGATAGATATCCATGATGACGACGAGGAGGTCTTTAACAAGGAGTCAAGTCTACATGGTGGAGCTTGGAAGAGTCAACGGCTACATCGACAATGAAGGAACATCAACAAAAGTGCAATGGCAAAAATGACGACCACATTGCCAATGGAGGAGACAACATCATTTTGGAAGAAGAAGTACAACCTGGATAAAGATATTCCGGATAGATTAGAATAGGGCTGTGACAACAGCAGTAGTGGAATAGGAATTAGAGATAGAGCTGGTATCCAGCTTAGTGATACGATTTGGATCTTTCTGTATTTCATCTGCAAGAGACTTGCTTCAATATAAAAGAAGGCTCTCGAGATTTTATATTGAATAGTGTTGTAATCCTATAGTGTTACCTTGGACCGGCTATGTTTCTGTTGTACTACTCTGAGGGATGTAATATTTGCGGAGAGATCCTTCCGTGCGTGTTACATCATCGACTTGTACACTACAACATGCAGTGGTGTGCTGGGTCACCGCAGATGGTATCAGAGCAAAACGACCTTAGGATTAAAACCCTTTTAGGAGACTTGTAGGTTGGTAAGACTATAGGAAGTTATCTTGTATATCCAAACTCTATATTTCTACAACTATGATGGTTATTCACTTGCGAATAATACTGTCATAATTGTATACACTATTTCTTATCCACTGGAGTAGATATTCTTATTTACTATTCTATAGGTATAATACTTATCTGTCTGATTACTTTTCAATTTGGTATGATCAGTCTAAGACTGTCGTGTATGAGTTGATGTACCAAGTAGAGTTATACCAAGTCAATGTTACTCATATGGTATCTTTGATAACACCATCCTATGTAGACATGAGAGGAAGTAGAACCCTATCGTAAGTTTGTGGAGGATGAAGTCAAAAGATGTTACATGGTGGTGAAGGATCATCGATATTAAAGTATGGTAACTATGGAGAGGGTGTCAATACCCTAAAGTTTCATTTCAAAGGAGATTCACCTTAGCATAGTATAGAGTCGTAATGATACTAGGAGACGACGTAAGCAATGAAGGAAGCTATAGTACTACTTATGGTGTATAATCAGCAACTACATGAAGGTTCCAGAGATGTCAAGAGATGTTTGTTCAAGCCAGACGGAGGATTCAATTTACATGGAGTTTAGTTCTGCACGTAACCAAGTCAGACCACAACTACTCTTTGAGTACTTTGTCTTAGCATTATCCCTTTGCAAATGCGCAGTTGGGGTAACTACTGAGTCAAAGAGTTGTTAGAATATGACTATAAGGTGATATAAACCTATCCTGTAGTGTACAACATCTAAGCCTGGGTACTTGAGATGTTTTTACTCAAAGTACTACTTACTTTACGGGCTTATGTTGCATGATTGCTATATAACTGTATTCGGATTTTATTGGATCTTATTGGATTTTTGATTGACTAGGTTGGTACATGAAGTTAGGATTTGATGTACAATGGCATGATTGTCACATTAAGTTCTTTTCTTAATGTTACTGATCTAAGGTAGATAGTATTCGTGTGAGGAAGAGACGAGTTACTAACAAGATGAGGCGGCAAAGAAAGCTCATGAAGAGAAGGAAGTTTAGAAGACAGAAGTCAATAAAGCTACGAATATGGAATGTGGAGAGTGTCACGTCATAATTGGATCTGGAGACATGTTTTACCAGCGCCTGGAGGAGGAATGAAGTAAGTTTAGTAAAGATTATCACCACAAGTTGGACAAAGATATATCGAGGATGATGCCAGAAAAAACTACATTAGGAGGCATAACCAAGAAGGAAGGATATGAAATTTTTGTATATCAAGTCATGAAGTCTTCCATGGAAGTCCAAGATCAAGAAGGAAGAAGGAAAATATGGAGGATACATATGAGGTTGTCATAACTTGGTGGAAGAAGTTATTGTTGGAGCAATAAAGAGGTATTGCTACTAGTTAAATGGAGTTTGAGAATGAGTTTAGCAGAACTTAGGAGTCTAAGAGTATTATAAGGATGAAGACAAAGGTGTATGAAGACTAGAAGAACATGCATATTTCCAGTTTTAATGGAATAAAGGAGAAGTTGATCGTCTATTGAGAGGCATTACTAGAGATGGAAGCGGTAAAATTAACCGCCAAGCAAGAGTTCGTGATTAGAACTTGGATATATATACATATATAAGAAAAATTTGTGTTGGATACACAAACAGATTACAAGAAGGAGTGGATACGAAAGTCATTCGACAAATGATGATAAGTCAGAAAGGGATGACAGAAGTAAAGTACTTGATGAAAGCACGTGGAGATTTTAGAGATGACATATCAAGCATGTCAAGAAGTACAATTATATAGTCCAATGATCAAGATAGCATCATAACCACGGGAGAAGAGTCCAATTTTGTCGTGGATTGATAATAAGTCTAGAAGGTGGACCAATTTGGATGAAGGGACCTCACCACATATGATGTCGATGTACCAAAGTCAGAGTTTATATCTCGAGCAATGGTGGAGAAAGATGTATTACCAAGAGAATTGACATCTTAGAGCTGACCACTCGGATGATGGAAAACGCAATCAAGGCGAGTTACATGGTCAAACAAGTCGCAAATGTTTGGAATTAGTCTGAAGTATCAGAAAGGAAGGAAATGATATGTCAGCTGAATTTTACATTGATGACCAACATCATATCCGAGTATGAAGTTAAGATAGCATCCAATGCACAAATTTAGGTGTGCAATTCTTTTCTTGAGACCATCGGATGAGCCAACTGGAATTCTAGCTATAGTAGGAATCCAATTTATCAGAGGATTACTTTGGTTGTTCACAATATGGTGGATCTACCACATATTCTTCGAGAAACTGTTGGATATAAAGTAGTAGTTAATACATATTCTACCGGAGGACAATACTGGGTATTCACAACATGGTGGATATACCACGTGTTCTTTGTGAGACCATGAGGCACATATACTGGAAGTTTAAGCACCAAGAAGGATCACGAAGCTTGATTGAATGGAGCCGACAGAAATAAGGTCAACTGACAGAAGGTCAGAACCGAGAAAGTCTTAGGAAATTCCAAGGGGGAGAGTGAACAAGTATATTTGGATAGTATTTGGAAAAAAGAAAGGTGAAGTTTGAAAGGAGTATTTCAGTGAGATAGTACTGAATTAATGCTCCAGAAGGTCTTCAAAAGAGATGAGCATTGTCGACAATCTTTATCAGACTCTGAAGTCGAAGAGACAATTGATATTTGAAGGTTGAATTGAGTTTTCAATATCATGAAGTTTGTCAAAAGAGATGAGTATTATCGGAAAATGTTGAGACAACATGTAAGTAATGGAGTTGAGATCCTGAGAAAAAGTAACACCAGGAGTGTAGCAGTCATTGAAGCTATGACTAGAGGATCTAAGAAAGACTGAATAAAAGAGACTATATTTCAAGGATAAGAAAGTCTACCATAACGGTACCAGGATATGAGGAGATTGACATCGAAAGGATTGTTTCTCTTGATTACAAGTGATATGAGAATTACTGTAAGATAGAGTAATCATGGTTGGATGGACTACCAGTGTCTAATCCATTCCGAGGAAAGAAACCATGAAGGGAGAATTATGTTCTATATAGTCGGTAAGGGACAGTTATCTCAGAGGTTGTGGAGTAAAGGCGATGAGTTTACCACCATAAATAAAGTCACCGTAATCTTTAGATTATAAGGAAAATATCCTCAATCCAATGGGAGGATCATAAGGTGGAAGACGAGGATCTTCGACAGAGGTTACAAAGTCAGGGTAATGTAAGAAGTCTGAATTGGATAAATCGAGAGACATGAAAAAGGTAGTAAAATCATTGGAATCCAGTGGAGAAGCGACGAAAGTCGACAAATGGATAGTATGGATCCATGGAGGATGGACATAAGGATTTTGGACAAGGGATCACCTAAATATACGTCCACATCAGAAAGGAGTTTGAGAAATCATATCTGCAGAAGTTCTTTCTATTCTATTCTACGCGCGAGAAGCCGAAACTTCGGGACGAAGTTTAGTTTAAGGGGAGAGGATGTAATACCCCACAGTTTAGAGAGTCGGAAGGGTAGAAGTAGAATATGTGCATTTGCATAGCATGCATCTGAAAATACGGGAAATTTTGGCGCGATAAATCAAACGATGCAAAGTGATCGATGTTTCTCTCGACTCGATGAATTAGGGTTTAGATCATCATGTTGAGTATGATAAACTTTGACATGATCATTATAGCTAACTAGAAACTAGTATCAACTGTCAAGTCATTCAAGAATTCGACATGACCTTTACCTATCTTAAAAACATTTTGAACACAATTAAATATTATGACAAGATATAATTCAATCAAATGAACACATCATTAGAACATCATATCTTATTCCTACTCATCTACACATTCATGATATACAAGAAAACAATTATCAATACCTCATTTCACACATCACAAGAATTTCATACACCACCATTCTTATATCATATCATCATATCCTTTTCCACACATAGAATTACCAATTCAAATGATAGTCCGAAGTGTATATAAATAAATCAAGTTATCATTTCATACAACATCCTCTCAAAATATCATCTTAAACCCATGTTACCATCTCATCTCATTCCATTCTTTCTACACATGTGCTCCAATTCGAAATATAAATAGGCAGAATATAATTAGGTACATCCATTGTGCCATAATACAAATCTTACATATCTCATTGTAAAGAAAGAAGATTACAAAAGAATAAAAGAAAAGGCTAAGCAAAAATGATCTTGATCTTCTTTATCTTCTAAATCTTCCAACACTCGTCTTATTCTTCATTTCCTGCAAAAGCAAACAAGAAAGACAAGCAATATATGGTTATTGTTAAAATGTCGCCTTCACCACAAGGGTGAGGCGAATTGATGTTGGAACCTAACTCCAGGATAGTAGGAACTTGTCCTAGTATCCAAGCAACAGCTAGAGGGATCAAAAGAAAATTAAGGCAACAAGGGACTATGGATTATACTTGGAACATTGGATCAGCTTGGGTCAAATAGGCAGCAGGAGCACGAGGCACCATTGATCCATTTTTATTAAGCAACAAAGGCAACCAGGAGTAAAGGCAACAATTATGGATCCAAGTATATAAATCTGAAGCATCAAGGCAACTTATTAATCCCTCTAACTTAGCTAGGTTCCTAATAAAGAAAGCCCACATTAACATTTCTCCAATGGTATTATTTACCAAGGAAGAAAATAGACAAATGCTAAAGCCCACAATCTGAAATTATTAAGCCACATGATCACCACCCATAAATGGCCAAGCCCACATATGAGAGAAGCCACACAAGCCCATCTAGTGACAAATGCCACTTGGCTTGATAAAAAATTTAATCCTACAAGGAGATAAGATCAATGACCATGCATTCTTATCCACAAGCAAAATATCTCACATAACTTGTACCTCAAGAATATCTCACAAGAGGATAAGACCAATGACTACTCATCTTTATCCACAAGGGAAATATCTAGCTTAACTTGAACCCCAAGTAATGCTCATGTGTGAGGGCATGACAACAAGTAGCTTACTCACCCATGTAAAGCAAGAGTCACCACTTGAGGTGTCAACTTGTGAGGGGTAGCAAAGCCTTATAAAAGACATCTCATGGCAGCCCTTTGATCACTACACACCATGGTTTTATGGGACCAACGAATTGGACCAAATAATATATTTCCATTTTAGCAAGAACACAAGAACAGCCAGCTACACCACAAGTTCTACACAGCAGCCAATCATCTATCTAGCACCATATTTTTCTCACAGCAACACAACTATTCCAACAGCTAATTCAACTATCGAATATCTTTCCCAAATCAGCCAGAACCCAAGAACATCTCAAGAACACTAAGAACATCCACTAAAACAATTGCAGCTAGATAAATACCCTCTAGGAAAATTGAAGCAGCGAGGAGGAGCAGGCTAGCCACAAGACGCAGGTTATCATCATTTTCCAGAAGACCAAGCTGCTCAACAACAGCAGGTTAATTCTTTGTGTGTTAGGCAGAGGAGAGGTGCTAGCAAGTTCTGTAAATGACAGGACAGAGCTAGAAAGAGAGGAGAGCAGGGCAGCACCTCAAAATCGATCCAAGAATACATTTTTAAATCATTCCAACTACCCTTCCACTAGATTTTCACTAGGAGGATAGAAAGAAGTGTTTCTCTCAGATCTGCATAGAAATGCTATGCATAAATCATCACAGAGAATTAAAGCAACATACTAATATCTGTTCTTATCGAAAAGAAGTGCCTCAGCCTTTGCATCATAGGCAAGGCCAAGAAATTGAGCAAAGCATCTGTTCTTATCTTTAGTAAATGGAAGAGCTCATCTGGATCCAGTAAATGAAGCCAACCAAGAAAAAATTGCTATCAAAATAACACCAAACACTAGACCACCAGGAGTGCACACCCTAGATACAAGAACTGGTCAGCAAACATGGCAACCTTGTGTTTAGCAGTTCTATATTGCTCTTAGACTTGGCATAACCATGTATGCAAGTTCATCATTGAGCTTAGCATCTATTGCTGATAATCTGTCCTTATCCAAGAATTTAAATGCCTCAGAAATATTTTCTATCATCGGCTAGATCAAGAAAGCAAGCCAGCTCTGTTCTTATCAGTTTATAGAGTTGGGCATAGAAATAAATCGTAGGGTAGTTGTTGCTGAACAGCAACTAGTTCCTATTCAGGAAACACCAAATCTATGCACATAATTGGGTGATCATTAGCAATAGCCAGGACTTAATAAAGTATCCCCAAGAGCATCTGGATGAGTAAATCATCTGGATATTCTCTCTAGAATTATCTGACAGATATAACAAGTGACCAAACTGAAGATGTCTTCAGTTAAATCACTGACCGAGACCAACCTGAGCCAATACTCAGCTCATCACAGCCACCTAACACAAAAGAATATATCTAATTACGTGTCCAACTGGTCAACTAGCTACGACAGGAGCTAATCGAACTTGTCGACCTCGACCGTAGCTCTAGGGACGGCAGAGCAGTGTCTGCGCAACCCTAGAGGGGGCCGGAGGTAGAAGATGAACAACACCACACCTTGACCACCACACCACCATGTCCAGAGCTAACAGACCACCGCACCAACTACCATGACCACCCGAGAATCGAGTTCACGGCGGCATGGTAGAGCAGGAGGCCGAGCAAGGGCTCGAGGAGGTAGCCGAGCAGAAGCTCGAGTAAGAGCTCGTGGTCGACGGAGAGGCGAGGCAGGAGGCGCGGCTGCGCGCGGTAACGCGCCGGCGACCCGAGCCATGGCGGCTAGGGTTAGGGCTCACGAGCGGGCGAGCGAGTGAGGTCGATTGGAGACAAGAGCAGCAGGGGAATCGGAAGGGGAGGCGATGGAGAGGTGGCGCCGGAGAGCGGCGGCGTAAGAGACGGCCGGCGACGGCCGGAGCAGGGCGTGGCGACGGCGGCGACGCGTCGCCAGGAGGGGAACGAGAGGAATGAGAGAGAGCATGTGGGAGAGAGAGAGAGTTGACCGGGTCGGGTGCGACCCAGGAGCAAGTTGGGCTCAGCCCAAGTGGGTTGGGTCCAACCCAATAAGCCCAGGGACATTTTGGTAATTCACCAAATTAAATTACCCAAACTTAAATGAATTTTAACTCCCAAACAAAAGGAACAAAAATCAGCTAAAAATATTCAACACACTCTATAAATTATGAGGAATTTTTCTGGAAATTTTATTAATGAATTTAACAAGTTTTAAATGGATGAAAAATTCAAGGATCCTTAAGTGGAAATGACTTGAAATTCTTTTTCAAAAACTATTTTCTTAAAATAAAATAATATGGGAAAATAAATTCTTGAAGTTCAATTATATTGAACTATTTAAATTCAATCACTTTAAATTGATTCCTCATGAAAATTGTTGTCAAACTCTAAATAATTAAAAAACTTCCAAACACTTGAAAAGTATTAAAATCCTCAACTTGGGAATTTTGGAGTGACGATGCATCCCATGATTATGCATAATAGCATGCTGCTAGAATTTTCAGTAGTCCTTATCGGGATTACTTTGCTATTTTCAGAACTCGGGGTTTTACCGCAGACCCTAGAACCCCGAAGGATTGAATTGCCACTTCTACCACAGGCAAGTTCATTCTTGCATATCCTTATTGAACTATTATTATAAAAACTATTTTCAAAAACATATTATTACCATTGCATTGAAAAAGAAAAACTATTTTCGAATGATGTGAATTGCTATATATATATTGTTTGGCTGGCAATGGAACCACGGGTTGATGTTGTGGTGGAGGTTCCATTGTACGGGAAAGTATATACCTAGGATTAATTACCAATGTCACAGTGATCCTAGCGCCGTATTGAAGCGTTTACCATGAGATCTGGCATGGGACGGTAAAGTCAGCTGCTATCTTCTCTCGTTCACATATCCTCGGCAGGCTATTACCTGGTTGTGTCCGTTGCGGCGGCCAACAGCGTGGAAGCGCGTGACCTTCCCACCTGACGGGGTGATTGGAATAGAAGCTCGGGAGAGGTGGCGGGATAGCGGTCTTTGTTACCGGCCGCGCCACAAATGGGCGGATATGTGTTGTGCGGAGAGGGGCAGTGATTGGCTTTGGACTCAGACCGGACCCCATACCATGGAAGTATGGACGGGCCTGCAACCCGGAAAGGCAACAAGGCTGAGGATCTCTCATGGGTAAAGTTACGCAGCTCTGCAGAGTCAACAACAAGAAATTGTGGCTGTCACATCCGTGTTCCCGGAAGAAACTACAGACCACAGCGGGAAAGGCATCCCAAGTGATGACTATGAACCCGTGGAGACTGTGAGCATAGTTTTCTAAAATAAAACTTGACCTTTGAAGAAATGTTTTCCAAAAACTTGCATTACGCCTATGACCGTTGGTTATGGCAGTAGCTAGTGCATTAAAAACAAAAACTCTTTCCTATATTATCTGAACTTGCTGAGTAACGCTCGTGTTGCTCACCCTTTCCCCGTTGACCCCTGCTTAGATTTTTGGAGCCATCCAAGGAGATGATAGATATCCATGATGACGACGAGGAGGTCTTTAACAAGGAGTCAAGTCTACATGGTGGAGCTTGGAAGAGTCAACGGCTACATCGACAATGAAGGAACATCAACAAAAGTGCAATGGCAAAAATGACGACCACATTGCCAATGGAGGAGACAACATCATTTTGGAAGAAGAAGTACAACCTGGATAAAGATATTCCAGATAGATTAGAATAGGGCTGTGACAACAGCAGTAGTGGAATAGGAATTAGAGATAGAGCTGGTATCCAGCTTAGTGATATGATTTGGATCTTTCTGTATTTCATCTGCAAGAGACTTGCTTCAATATAAAAGAAGGGTCTCGAGATTTTATATTGAATAGTGTTGTAATCCTAGAGTGTTACCTTGGACCGGCTATGTTTCTGTTGTACTACTCTGAGGGATGTAATATTTGCGGAGAGGTCCTTCCGTGCGTGTTACATCATCGACTTATACACTACAACATGCAGTGGTGTGCTCGGTCACCGCACTAGGTTGCATGCACCTTAGGTGTTTGATCAAATTCTGCACTCATTTTTTCAGATCCCGGGGATCGACGTCGACGATGTCCCTGTTGGACAATAGGGGCAATGTTCGGGACTGGGCTCCGCCGGGCTGGCACTGGGAGGTGGTATCTTCCGGAACGCGTAGCTTGGTGAGGAATCCGGGTGACGTCTTCGACCCGGATCTTCTTTGGTGGAAGTCGCATGGGCCACAATCGGTGCAGAGGGAGCTGGCCCCCGAGGAGGTGGTACGTCGCCGTATCAGGGAGGAGGACGAGCACGTCCGTCGCTACATGCATATGTTGGATACGCCAGCGGTGTATGATAGTAGATGACAGATGTTTCATAGGGTTGCTTCTCATGTGAGTATTGACCCTGTGATGGTTCCTGCTCTTTGGGTGCTGATCGTCGACCGTGATGCACCCCGCGGCTTAGGACCTGGCAGAAGTTAGTGATATTATTCGTGATGTATTAGGGTTAAATAAAAATAGACTCCAGCTATGTAACTGGATTAAATAAAGATGTATGCGTGATACTTTTGCATATTTGATCAATACTGCTTTTGTTAAAGTGAGGAAAATAATGTTCCCTACTTTGAATTATTCTGCAATGCAGACATTGTTTTATATTTGTTTTGTACTATTTAAACAATGGATAATCAACCAAGTATTAGGATTTTTCTTCATTTCTATCTAATTTCTCCTAGTTAAATGATTATGTTGATTTTCTGAAATTAATCCAAATTTGAACTACAAGTGTTTTATAGTTTGCTCTCCAATTTTTAAAATAATCATTTTAATTAAGGTACACAACCAGTGGTTATATCATAGAAACATCAATAGTTTTAGAGAATTTGACCTCTTTCGGTGAATAGTCCCGGTGGCGACCGTTTTCGATCGATAGTTTTTCGTAAAAGAAACAAATAGAGTGAAAAAACACTCAAAAAGATATATATCCTCTTGCATGAAGTCCTTTTATGTGTACTTAGTTGCTATGTAAAATGATAAACTTGATTTTTGACAAAGTTTCAGAAACATTCTTCACAAAAAGCACACACACATGAGAGAAGACACAACGGGAGCACACACACATCATGTTTTTTGCAAAAATAATATGTACGAATCGATCAGAAGAATGATAGGAATCCAAATATTTCGGTCATTACTTTTAGGTAACCGAATGGACCGAATTGACCGAATACATGAGAGAAGACACAACGGGAGCACACACACATCACTATATAGCTAGTCTTCTCATCAGCGACATTAAGACGATCGCCATTGGTATTATAGCCACGTAGACTATCCCACTTCCGCGCAATCTCAAAACCGAGTCGAGCGTCAAGAGCGGCATACTCGACTTGATCGTAGCTCAATGGAACGTTCTCCCATCCGCAAATCCGGAGTTCTTCTTCGTCGTCGTCGTCCTTGCCCTTCTTCTTGTCCTTCTTGTTGTTGTTGTTCTTCTTCTCTAGTTTTGTCCCAATGATAGCATTGGAGAGAGCAACGAGACTCGGAGTAGGATTGCCGGTTGGGTTCCGCCTATCCCTCTGGAGGTCGATCGCGGACGGAATTTCAATTCCGTAGTAGCGCAGCATCCGCAAGTCATTGTGGATAGCCACGCCGTAGAACTTGATGGTCTTGTCACCTAAGAAATCAACGAGGACCTGCGGTGTGGCGCCCCGACCGCAGAACTATACAGTGATGCTGTGTGTCACCGGTTAAGCGATACAACCGGAGGTTACGGGTTTACCAATCCCCGGCCAAAACCTTTGGCCGGCGTTGCTCGGAATGGATCATCGGCAACGCAACACCCCGATTGATGCCTTAACGCTGGCACAACTATCAATGCATAATAGAGAGATCAAGACTTGTGGAACAACTGGCACATCACAGACTCTACGACTCAGAGCATTATAGTTCAACTCTTATAATAGAGAAAGATAGCAAATATTACAACCAGAGGTCACAGACCCAACGGTACATCATGCGGAAGCGAATTAAGTTGTTCTAAACAACAAGATCCAAATTATGGCCTAAGAGGCCTACAGATAACATTCCCAGCGCCAGCTGTCCCGGAGATGTCCCAAGCTGCCACCTGGGAACCCCAGACTACTCGTCGACGTCCACAAAGAACCCACCTTCAAGGTCGATGAAGTCCTCCTCTGAAAGAATCAACAAAGCAACGTGAGTTCGACGAACTCTGCAAGATTACTAGAGCTACTAGCTCGATGATTGGCTTACAAAGGTTTTATGGCTGTTTTGCATAAAGCTGGTTTTCTTTATTAAAAGACAATACTCCATGGCATCGACTAATCAGAATATTTTCAAAGGGGGTAAGAAGTAAACTCTTTTCTTCTGATCATCTTCATCAACAACCAACATCAATCACTTCACCTGTCTACCAAGGCACCTCCCCGAATCACCCTCGAGGAAGCCAACCTTGCATTCTTGGTAGTACCTTTAGTACTCAGGTTTTAATCATTCCGTTCATTTTCTCTATGGTCTTATCGTCTGTTCCCAAGTCGTCCATAACCGCGGACACGGCTTTTCGAAAAGATTTACCCTGCAGGGGTGTACTTTTTTTAACCACCGGTACCGTCCGGCTCATTGCCTATGCAATTAGCTCTCTTCCGGGGAAAGCCGGCTGAGTGGGAGCGGCTACAACCTTTACCTTGCTTGAGACTAACCCAGGATCATCAGTGAGGACGGGACAGGTTCAGTGCCTCCAACACCCTGCCCCGTGGCCACTCATTTTCCTAAACACCACTATCCTCATCCCAGTCCTGGCCACCATCATCACGCACACGCAAATGGAAGCTCAAACTAGAGGACCCGGGCTAGTCCCTCCCAAGTTAGTCGGTCGATAAGGATTCCAAATGTCCCACCGATGGAAGCACGCTCAGTCTTGGTTCAAGAGGTAAAGAACTCGCACCTAGGCGGCGAGAACGGGACAACCCACCACATCACATGTGGCCTCTCATCCCGCCTTTAAGCAGTTTATTTATGTCCCCACAATTTTCCACAATATCCGGTCATTCCATCAACTGTTCCGACAATTGAAACATCCACCGGACTAATAAGCATTTAACTAAGCATGGCTAAGCATATATATCGCAAGTATAATTATCTCAGGCCAACACTTCAGTCCTATGGATATTAGGAAGGATACATGTAATGGCAACAGGTATCTAATGCAACTAGTAGGATACTCTAATCCAGGCAAAAGACATTTGGAACCGGATGCAATATTATAGGGGAGAAAATAATTGCGGAAAATAGGAGGAGACATGCTCAGTGGGGGGATTACGCTTGCCTTGTTCAACGGGCTGGTAAAACGGGTCGTCAGGGTATTGCGGTGAAACCCCGACTCCTTGATCTATCGATGTATAAGAACACCGGAAAGCACAATCAAATACCACACCGTATAAAACATGTGCAATGCACAAGCACATGATGATATGACATTTTCAATGCACCATAGAAGTATTAAACATGGCCAACAAGTTTAATGGGGTCCCAATTATATTTATCACATTGTTTGGAATAATCCCCATATTTAAACTTAATGGAATTAGCCATTTTTGAAAATGTACAGTACTGAAATATTGCTCAAACATGCATGCAATTGATGTTACTGGTTAGTTCATAATTTTGTGAGCATTTTGATATATTAAACACATTTTTCTGATTAACCAATAAAAAGTTATTGCATTTTCAATATTTGGTTTAGTGCTGCCATTTTATTAAATTATTTTTAGCAACATGAAACTAAGTATCCATGATTGGGAATAGGATGAAACATGGAGTATATTTATTGCTGAACATTCTGGTATATCACACTTAATTTTTGGAGCAATATTTATTAAATTATGAATTTTCCAAAAGCCATTTATTTTCTGCCATTTTAGTTAATTTAATAAAACAGCAACCAAACTAATTTAGTTGGATGTGTGAGTTATGCCAATAGTCACACTTTAATTTTCTGAACATTTTGGTATATTATTTGTAATTTTTGGACAAGTGGTTTAGGAGATATGAATTTTACAAATTTTATTTGATTTTCTGCCTTTCTTTAATATTTCCAGGAAAAGGCCATTTTCTGCCATTTTATTAAATTATTTTTAGCAACATGAAACTAAGTATCCATGATTGGGAATAAGATGAAACATGGAGTATATTTATTGCTGAACATTCTGGTATATCACACTTAATTTTTGGAGCAATATTTAATAAATTATGAATTTTCCAAAAGCCATTTATTTTCTGCCATTTTAGTTAATTTAATAAAACAGAAACCAAACTAATTTAGTTGGATGTGTGAGTTATGCCAATAGTCACACTTTAATTTTCTGAACATTTTGGTATATTATTTGTAATTTTTGGACAAGTGGTTTAGGAGATATGAATTTTACAAATTTTATTTGATTTTCTGCCTTTCTTTAATATTTCCAGGAAAAGGCCCGAAACGTTTTATACTCAGCGCGGTGCTACCCCGGGTCACTGCCATGCGGGCCCAAGCGGCACAACATTTGTTCATAGGGTTTGGTTATGGTGTTTTTGCTAGATAATATTTGATACTCCTTTAATATTTTTAAAGCAAGTGCAAAAATATTGCTTTGAACTCTTGGAACTTCCTTGACAAATATATTAACTTGCTAACTTCTGTTTGTCACGATTAATTGTTTCAAGTGGAACACCTTAATGCATGGATGCCATGATGCAGGACAGAAGGAAAAGTGAAAATTTGGTTCAAATTTTACAGTACCAAAAGTGTGGCTGTTACATACGGCACCCCATCAGCCTTGCAGATCTGGAAGACAAGAGTCTCGGACGCCACCGAGAGTTGAAGGACGGCGGCGCGCTGCCTTTTCTCGTATGGAAGATCCCTCTGTCGACCCGGGAGAGGGTCGGTGAACTCGCAGTCGAGTCCAACGCACTTGATCGGTGCGGCATCGAGAAAGAACTTCTTCACGTCGCGGATCCACCTCTCCACGCGTGATGCACGGAGGGTGACCCATACCTTGAAGTGCATATCTTCATTGGTCAAGTAGTACAACCGAGAAGAAGGAACGCGCGCGAGTCGTGGCTCCATTGGAATAGAAGAGAGGGCTCGAGAGAGAGAGCTTTTGCAAGGATTAGAGAGAGATTGTGTGTGCTTAAGGCCATGGGATTAGTGGCCTTTTATATAGGGTGGAGAGGGAGGCCGGCGGCCGGGCAGCAATCAAAACGGCGGCTGGCTGATCATCTTCCAATGCACAATTAAAATGGCGGGCTGATCATCTTCCAAAGCATATGCACAATCAAAACGGTGCCTGCTGATCAACTTCCAATGCACAATCAAAACGGCGGCAGGCTGATCATCTTCCAATGCACAATTAAAATGGCCGGCGGGCTGATCATCTTCCAAAGCAATCAAAACGGTGGCTGCTGAACTTCCAAAGCGACGGTTACCCCTGGCGGACGATGTGGGGTGCCCGCCAGCGTAGTTTGCTAGTTTTTGGGCTAAGCCGAGGCAACTACCGCTGGCGGGCACTATATACCGTCCGCCAGTGGTACGTTTAGTACCTCTGGCGGGCACGGATTCTACCCGCCAGCGGTAGTTTGTCCCACCTCCTCGCAAATTCCTGCTACTGCGCCCGCCAGCGGTACATGCAAAACCAGTGGCGGGCTCCGAAACTAGCCCGCCGGCGGTAGTAACGCTGGCGGACGGAAATGTCGTCCGCCAGCGGTAGGCTGGTGGCTATAAGCCTTTTCCTACTAGTGCGAGGCCCCACCGCCATGCTGGTCACGTGGGCCCCAACTTCGCAATCATGGCCTTCACCATGGACAACATGCGTGGATGCTAGCGGCGCGCAACTCCAGAACATCGTCAGTGAAGGTGATCCCATCTCGAAACACTCTGGACGTCTGATCGGTGATGGGGCAATCCTCGCATCGGAATAAAGTGCCTCTTTCCTCCCCGTCTCGGTGGTACTCGAGCTGATTGGTGGCGTGAGCAGTGGCAGATCCAGCGCCCCTCCTGCCCGGGCAGTTGGGCGGACGGCGCAGTGTAACCTAAGTTTGCTCGGTGCTAAGAGTAGCGACGCCCTCCATTTGATGTCCTTGAGTACCGTACTGAAACAGCCCAAGTAAGGTTTGTTCAGACTACTGATCACCTCCAAACAATCGCTAGCAATGCACAGCTGACACGTTGATGAGAAGAATAAAAGGAGATGAGTTTAATTTGAAGCCCAACCCATGCGCGAGAAGTAGAAAAGCTAGCCCAGGCCAAGCTGACCTAGTCGTGGATGATGGCTAGATGGATCGATTTCGTCTCGTACGCATGTCGAAGGAAATCTATCTATCTATTTATCTATCTATCTATCTATACTATAATATTGCTAGGTGCCGTGATGGTACGTACGTGGTGGTACGTCCTCTGTACTCCAGGGAAAAATCCTATCGTGTGTTAGGAATCCTAATCCAACTCGACTAGGCTAAGGAGTCCTAATGTGAAAAATCCTATCGTGTGCTAGGAATCCTAATCCAACTCGACTAGACTAAGGAGTCCTAATGAGACTGAGCTTCAAACAGTTCCGGTAATAAACATGCCCTGTGCTACGACGGCTGCCTTTATGCTAGCCAGCTTGATCAGGTACGTATTCTTCAAGATTCAACTTTATTTGATGCGTGATCGCTTGCCACACCAAGCCAGACTTCAAGGCCAACATGACCAAGGCCAAGGACACCGGCAAGCTGGTACGCGCACGCGATTCCCGATCCCATCTCCTCTCTTTTTTTCCCGTTAATTTCTAGAGATTTGAGGGCGGCTAGGTTATTCCAGATTCGTCGTGCCACCAACGCGATGCTATAGAAATTTTACATGAATTTGTGTCGCCTGTGCGGGCGGAGTAGGCCAGAGAAGGGTATCGTTTTGGGCGATTAGGGCTGATGATTTTAATTCACATATCTGCTCATGACCTCGCTAATTAAGCAGTACGAACAATCCGACTTCACTCGATCCGCCGCCAGCTTGATATTATGACGAGCGGGGTACGGTCTACATATATTTGTCCCATGGTGTTTTAAATTGTTATAGGGCTTAATTATCTATTTCACCCTGGGTAACCATTTTCATGCAGATGTCAGAGGCAAAACTATATGCAGATAACTACAACGGCGTACCAGCTCACGCATACTCAACAATTTCAGTAAATAGTACGATCACGTCATCTCATCTAGCAAATCCTGATGAAACTGTCAACGGTACCCTCCTACACCAGTGCATTCTAAACATCGCATGATCTGAATATAGTTACGTTAATATAGACAAAATAGATTCATGAACTGTTATAACATGTATTGGTGCTATAATAATATAGTTTTTTTCAAAGGTGAAAAACTTGAACTTGTTGCTCCCTTCCAATGCGTGAGGGCACACCAAACAAATGTGAACTCATTTTGACAACCTCGATTGATCATGAAGATGATGTAATTGCAAACATGAGAAAATGCAGAAATCAAGCAAGACGGGAACGTGACAGAGCACGACGAAATAGCTTAACAGCCAAAAAAAGGGAGGACATGAATGCCCAAAGAAGAGTAGCCAGGCAAAAGAAAACAATAGATGAGAGAAATGCTCGTCAAAGGCAGGCAAGGGGGAATGTATCAGCAAAGGAGAGACAAGAGATAAACGCCCGTCGAAGAGAAAGTTGGCACAACATACCATCGGAGGAAAAGAAGGCACTTCTAGCTCAGCGCAATGCAAGACTCGCGGATAGACGGAACACCCCTTGCTCTGAATCCATCGCAATGCCATGTCCGCACGGAGCTACTATATCATCCTATTCTTGGAATTGAATTGTTTGCTTATTTGATGATACATCCCACATAAAGTTATATATAAGCATAATGTGGAGGTATGGATACAACATAAATTTAGATATAAGTAACGATACAAAATATCCCGTTGCAACGCACGGGCATTTTGCTAGTAACAATTTAAAGATCGGCATCTAGGCGGCCGGTAGCGATCCATCCTCGTTACGTGCGTACGTTCCGTTCGAAAAAGAAACGAAAAAAACAAAGACCACGGATGGATGATCGTTCAAACGTGAAAGAAGTATGTTGCTGTTTTTTCTTTTCGCACTCAAACGTGAAAGAAGTAGCTAGCTAGTTTAAACACGTGCGTCATTTATTTTTGCTGGCCGATCCGGCACGCGCAGCACCATTGTCTCCACAGTGAACCCAGGTCCAAATCCAACCATGGCACCCCACTCGCCCGTCGCCCCGCCCTCCTCCTCCTCCATTCGCCTCCGCTGCTCATCCAGCACGAAGATGATCGTCGCGCCGAGCATGTTCCCGTACTCTCTCAGCACGCTCCGGCTCGCCGCCAGCTTCCCGGGCTCCAACCCGAGAGCCCCGTCGATGTGGTCCAATATCCCTCGCGCGCCCGGGTGCACCACAAAGAAGAGCTTGTTCCATTCGCCTGCGCCGCAGTCGATCCCAAGCGGCTGGAGCGCGTCCTCGAGGCACCGCTCGATGTGCTGCGCGGCTAGAGGAAACAGCTCCCTGGTGAAGATGTGGCCGTCGAGGCCGGCTTCCGTGAGCTGCATGGTGAGCACGCCGTCGGTTTCCGGTATCGTGAACTGCGAGGCAGACACCATCTCGAAGATCGGGCTCTCCTCAGGGTGTTGGGCTTCATCGTCCGCGGCGCCGACGATGACCGCGCCCGCGCCGTCCCCGAAGACCGCCTGGCTGATGAGCGTGTGCGGGTGCGCCTCCTCGTCCTCGGGGCCACGGAAGGCGACCACGGTGAGCTCCACGCAAACCACCAGGACGCGCGCGCCGCGGCTGTTCTCGGCCATATCCTTAGCGAGGCGTAGCGACGCTGAACCGGAAGAGCAACCATTAAGGTGGAGCATGGTGCGGCGGACGGACGCGCGGAGCCCCAGGAGAGAGGCTAGCCGGAGGTCGATGGAAGGGGCGTGCGCGCCGGAGTTGGTGCTGACGATAAGGTGGGTGAGGTCGGTGGCCGGACGGCCCCACTTGGCTATGGCCTTGGCTGCAGCTGACGCGGCGAGCTCCGGCGCAGTGGCAGCCGCGATGGCGAACCGTGCGTCGAGGGAAGGCTTGCCGCGGCAGAGGAAGTCAGGGTGGGCGTCGAGGAGCTGCTCCGTGTGGTGGAAGTAACGCTTCTTCGTGGTTGTCATCTCAGCTGGTGGATCATATTCATGTTACCAAACAAACATCTTAATTTATGCGTCACAAGTTAAGTGGCGCTCACTCACACATGGTCTTGAGCTTCTGTTTAAGCTGGGTGAGGTGTTGGCTCTTGGTGACGCGGAAGTAGTAGTCCGGGAACTCCTCCTGGGACACGCAGTTGGGCGGGTTTGCGGTGCCGATGGCCAGCACGGCCGCAGGCCCGTCGGCACGCTGCGAACGCCGGATCTCGAGCATCGTCGGCAGGGTGCTGCTGGCCATGGTCCTGAATTAGAGTATCAACGAATTTGGAATTATATCTATAATTTATAAATTACAAACATAAATTACTTGCAGAAACAAATGAGCTACAAGTTTGCTGGGTCATTAAGAAAGAGAAAAGAAGCAAGAAATACCCAAGGAGCGTGCACTCAGTGCAAACAAAGAAGATGGGAGGAGGTAGGGGGACAAAACTGCTTCAAGATTGTTTGCTTTACGAGATGGGAAAGATAGATGAAGCAGGTGCCAAGTATTTATAAGGATGGGAACGGAGCAGGCAGCACGGCTGAGGTGCCAATGAAATGAGGCTCTCTCAGCTAGTTGTTTCAAAAACCAGCTGGGATACTTACACAATTCTCTTCGGTTTATTTTAAGAAACGACTAGGCATATCATATTCCGTCATAAATAAAAACTGACTCACATAGTGCATGTTTTTCGAGCCTGTTATCTAGGTTGAGTGGGTTCATGTTGCAGGAACACCGATATGAATCTTACTTGTCCTTTGTATGTATCTATTAGCTAACTAAATCTTATCCACCGATATGAAGTTTGAACGAAGAATCTTTGTTATTTAAGTTGAGTGGATTTCTATTTGACATTGTACAAAATACAACAACTTGAAAATTTAATGTTTCTTGATATCAGGATTAACCTCCATTGCAGGTTATCAAAATATCATTCCTCTAACATTTTTGAATTATTTCTTGACTAACTAAACTGTTTTTCCATGATACAAAGTTGTACCAAGAATATTTAGCACATGATGGTCACATGTTAGGTTGATAAGGACATGATTAGCCTAGATATGACCAAAATTATTATTCTCAGACATGTTTTCCAGGTGATTTCTATTACTGATAATTTTATATATTATTTTAATATAAAAGAACTAGATACATCACCTCTTTTTATTACATGCAGAATTAACAGATATCTATACAAACCACGTGTGAAGATACGGTCATATGTACAAGTTGCAGTCACTCATGTTTCAGCCGTGAGGTCATTGCATGCAAGCCTGGTTTTGCCATCGATCAAAGTAATGAAAAACAATCAACTCAAAAGTGTCCGATCTTTCGATGAGATGAAGATATGTCGATTCTAGTGGAGTTCGACATTGGCGATCCGACTACTACGCACACGTACGCAGCGCCAATGCAATCGCTAAACCAATCTCCCGAGGTTACCAATCCTGCAGATGCACGATCGGCCTGACCAATAGGACTAGTTCTAACTGCGATCGAGGAACAAGTAAGAACCAATATTGCAATCAAAAATTGCGGATATAAGATGAGCTTTATTGAAAAAGTTTGACTCCGTAAGCGGTCTTAATCTGGTCGTTGGACACAAATCGAGTACACGAAAATGCAGCAATATACTAGGTAGTCTTTTAGCTAAACAAAATCCAATCTTAACCCTAATCGGTGGCTAATTATTTATAGCAGCGGCAGACGTCGGTTCGCCGGTCTCGCTCGAATGGGCTGTGGCCTCGATCAACGTTGCACATGTGCTGCTCTTTCTTGACCAAGATGCACGTCTCCTTCGCTTGTGCCCACCCTGTCTCCGCATGCATGGCACATGCATGTGCTTGATTGTTTTTCATTACACTATATATAAAAGGGCGAAGGATCCTCCTCCTGTCATTCATCCACGTCGCTGGATTTCCCTGGCCGTCCGATCCACGGGACGGACTGCCCAGATCAACCCACGTCGCCCTCCCCGCGCACGTACTGTAGCTGGGATATTTTCTTCCAATCAGGCGCTGCCACGCGTCTCCGGTACCCTGCCGGTCACCCCGTCCCAGCCGGTGACCCGCACTTTTGCGAAAAACCCCCCGCGTAAGGACCTAACTGCAAAATGCGAAAACCCCAAGGACTTCCTTGCAAAATAGCCGAAACACCCCCACCCTCTCTCTCTCCGCGCCGTCCCGCGGGTCGCCGCCGGCGCCGCCGCGCGCATCGCCGCCGTCGTGCTGCTTCCCGGACCCATCCGAGCCCACCAGGAGGTCCGCCGGCGATCCCTCTACTCCCTCGCCTCAGATCGCGTCCCGGGGCGCCCTGGCCGCGCCGGAGACGCCGCCGCCGTGCCCGCCGACCTCCGCCGCGTCCCCGCGACGGCGCGGCCGCTCCGGCGACCAAATCGACGCGGCGCCGCCTCCTAAGGGTCGGCCGCGACGAGCCGCGTCCGATGCGGGCTCGCGCGCGTGCTGGAAGGCGCCGTCGCGCCGCCGGCGAGCTCGCCGCCGTTCCGCGCGGCTCCGGCCAGATCCGGCCCTGTGACGTCAGCCGACGTCACAGTGGGCCAGTCCTGTCAGTTTTTCGTTTTTTTTTTTAACCAAATTTCCATCTGATCTTGAATAATTCAAAATAATGCAAACTAAAAAAATTCAAATTCCAATTTCCCACATGATGTTGACATAATTTTAAAAATGCAAACTGAAATTTTCAAATATGTGCACAAAAGACAATGACAAATATGCCAACTTTCCATGTGATTTGAAAGAATTACAGATAATAAAATTCAATTTCCAATCTCCCACATGATGTTAACATAATTTAAATAATGCAAACTGAAATTTTCAAATATGTGCACAAAAGACAATGAAAAATATGCCAACTTTCCATATGATTTGAAAGAATTACAAATAATGCAAGCAAAAAAATTCAAACACTCCCACAAAAGAAAATAAATAGACCCAAATTTCCGTATTATTTTGCAGCAACTCTAAATAATCCAAACCAAAAATTCCAAATACGCCCACAAAATGAAATGACAATTCAAATTCCAATTTCCCACATGATGTTGACATAATTTAAATAATGCAAACTGAAATTTTCAAATATGTGCACAAAAGACAATGACAAATATGCCAACTTTCCATGTGATATAAAAGAATTACAAATAATGAAGCAAAAAAATTCGAACATGCCCACAAAAGAAAATAAATAGACCCAAATTTCCGTATTATTTTGCAGCAACTCTAAATAATCCAAGCCCACGCCCACAAAATAAAATGACAAATGTGTCAAATTTCCATAGGGACAAAAAAAAAAAATATGCACGACAAAAATTCATAACTCAAATTTCCATATGATCTTGAATAATTCTAAATAATGCAAACTAAAAAATTCAAATATGTCCACTAAAGAAAATAAATAGCCCCAAATTCTCACATGATTTTGACATAATTTTAAATAATGCAAACTGAAATTTCCAAATATGTCCACAAAAGACAACGACAAATATGCCAACTGTCCATGTGATATAAAAGAAGTACAAATAATGCAAGCATAAAATTTCGAACATGCCCACAAAAGAAAATAAATAGACCCAAATTTCCTTATTATTTTGCAGCAACTCTAAATAATCCAAGCCAAAATTCCAAATACGCCCACAAAATAAAATGACAAATGTGTCAAATTTCCATACTAAAAAATTCAAATATGGCCACTAAAGAAAATAAATATCCCCAAATTCTCACATGATTTTGACATAATTTTAAATAATGCAAACTGAAATTTCCAAATATGTCCACAAAAGACAATGACAAATATGCCAACAGTCCATGCGATTTGAAAGAATTACAAATAATGCAAGCAAAAAAATTCAAATATGCGCACAAAAGAAAATAAATAGACCCAAATTTTCATATGATTTTGCAATAACTCTAAATAATCCAAGCCAAAAAATTCCAAATACGCCCACAAAATAAAATGACAAATATGTCAAATTTCCATAGGGACAAGAAAATAAATATGCACGATAAAAATTCATAACTCAAATTTCCGCATGGCTTCCAATTTTGTGTATTTCCTAGACGTGAACGTCAAACGGAATTCAAATATGTTAGCCTATTCGAAAACAGGAATAATTTCCGAAATGCCGACGGTTTTTGCATTTCAGCAATTCTGCAAACGAATAATTCAAAAAAATTAGCCCACGGGCTCGGCGGAGACCGCGCGTAGTCCCCTAGTTACTTTGATCGATGGCAAAAACAGGCTTGCATGCAATGACCTCACGGCTGAAACATGAGTGACTGCAACTTGTACATATGACCGTATCTTCACACGTGGTTTGTATAGATATCTGTTAATTCTGCATGTAATAAAAAGAGGTGATGTATCTAGTTCTTTTATATTAAAATAATATATAAAATTATCAGTAATAGAAATCACCTGGAAAACATGTCTAAGAATAATAATTTTGGTCATATGCAGGCTAATCATGTCCTTATCATTGGGCCTCGATCAACGTTGCACATGTGTTGCTCTTTACTTGACCAAGATGCACGTCTCCTTGGCTTGGGCCCACCCTGTCTCCGCATGCATGGCACGTGTGCTTGATTGTTTTTCATTACTTTGATTGATGGCGAAAACAGGCTTGCATGCAATGACCTCACGGCTGAAACATGAGTGACTGCAACTTGTACATATGACCGCATCTTCACACGTGGTTTGTATAGATATCTGTTAATTCTGCATGTAATAAAAAGAGGTGATGTATCTAGTTCTTTTATATTAAAATAATATATAAAATTATCAGTAATAGAAATCACCTGGAAAACATGTTTGAGAATAATAATTTTGGTCATATCCAGGCTAATCATGTCCTTATCATAGGTTCTATGCCTATTTTTTGTTCTACACATGGCACAGTGTCTGTAAACTTGACAATCTTAATATTTGTTGGTGGTACATAACTTACCTACTCTTTATTTTTAATTAAGTAACCTTCATCTAGCCTTTGCTAGGTCCCGTTGCTCATATATTTGTTGATTTTATACCATGTCAAATTTAGTTGATGACAAAACAAGGCATGCAAATTTAGTTTAAAGTTAATGTTGTCTAAGTATGATCATGTTTCTAGACAAAATATAAATTCTACAATACCAAATCAATAGCGATAGATCTAACACAAAATATATTCAATAAGGAATTTATGATATTGCTATTTTCGTATATCTGTTTGGTCGAACTAGGTAAACTTTGACAAAATTTATAGGTGTTGTTTTATGAAAGAGATTTAGTTTATGTGTCTACATTGATTGTACCACATATCAACTTGACAATCTTAATGCTGTCAACGACCACTTACGATCATAGTACACACCAAGATCTAGCACATTGTTCAATAGATTCATTAGGCGCTACATCTCCTCTTTTTTTGTTTGACATTGTACAATACACGTCATAAAATTGTAACTTATTTGTCAACTTGATAATATTAATATATTTATATAAAGTATGAGGAAATCATCCATATGGATCTCGTATGTCTAAATGTGTATGGTTTGGACTCTATATGTTGCTATATGCATCTTGTGTGAACTTGTAGGAACACTTGATGGATCTCGTGTATGCACTCTATTTGTGGCCTTATTATATGCACTCTATTTGTGGCGTTGGATCTTGTATGTGATCTATTTATGGCAATAGATCATTGTATTGTGTATTTGATGTTATATGCATTGAAATATGTTGCTATTGTGCCACAGATGTTGGCTTTATACATATTTGTGATATTTGTATTTCAATTGCTGGGAATAATGGGAAAACAGGCAAAACAAAAAATGTTGGGGCCTTTGCCGTGTACATGCACACGGCAAAGGGTGAAACCTGGGACCAAATGGTGCCTTTGTCGTGTGCATGCACACGGCAAAGGGTGTGAACCTGGGACCAAATGGTGCCTTTGCCGTGCTGGCGTCCGAAAAAAGCGCACGGCAAACCTTGTTGCACGGCACCGTGGCGGCACACGGCAAAGAAGCGACCACGGCAAAGAGAGCGGGCACACGGCAAAGAAAGCCCACGGCAAAGCCTTTGCCGTGTAAAGCGCACGGCAAAGAGGCCGTCACGGCAGAAGAAGGCACACGGAAACGCACGGCGCACGGCAAAATTCTCAGGGTGGGACCCACCTACAAACACAAGGCAAAGCGGTGGTGGGACCACTGTCACGGCGCCGTCTCGGCCGTGACGGCGTCAAGTTACTTTTGTGTGTCGTGCAATGCAATTTTGCGCACGGCAAAGGATTTGCCGTGCGTTTTTTTGGCTTTGCCGTGTCCCGTGTGTAACACGGCAAAGAATGTGTTTCCAGGTGATACATGTGGCCCAAGGTCGCGTGGAAATTTCAGAAAATGTGCCCGAACGGTTGTATCGTGTATTGGTGATTTCTCCAGGACATGCGCAAAGTCACTGTCAAATCGTACGTTGGGTCGAGGCCCGAGGGTGAACAGAATGGTCAGCCGATGTGTAAGTCCATGGCGGCCTATCGTTCACAGGGAAATTAGTTAATGGTAGCTCTGTTCCATATCTGTTCATCAATGTTTTTCATATGCCGCAAACGGATTTTTTTTTTTTTTTTGCAGGTGAGACAACCATTACAAACTCGATTACAGAAAGGTCCTCGCAGAAACCGAAATTACAACGAGCCCCTCACTGCTACACAGCTTCGTCTTCAACCACGGCGCCGTCGATGGCGTGTCGCCGCCCCTGCTCTCCTGCAAGCCTTGGAACGAGAGCAGCCCCCCAGCGCGCGAGGGTGTCACCGAACGCCGGCCCCAAAGGGCCACACCAGTGGACGTCGTCGAAGCCGTCGCATCGAGCCGCAACAGCCGCATCAAGATCTTCAAACTCCGGAGCCGCCGCTCCTCAGACTCCGGCACGGGGAACTGGCGCACCGTCGCTCCACCGAGCCACGAACGCCAGGACGGAGGCAGAACTGCAGCGCCGCCCCGCAGAGCACCGCCAGCAGAGAGGGAACCCGCCTCCACAAAAAGCCACGCCGACGCCGCCGTCACCTCCCCAACGCCGCCAGCAAGCCACCATCTAGACCCTACACTATATACACGCTGGGATCCGGTGATTCCCCGACCTCCCGCCGCCGGAGCGGCCGGCGGAGGCGAGGAATCGCCCGGATCGCGCAGCGGCGAGGTGGATCGAGGCGGAGGTTCATATGCCGCAAACGGATTGACTAGCAACTGGCCGGCCGGTACAATCTGAACCATGTATACTCTTTGCAATAAGATGCTAGCTATTTTTTCTTAAATAATGCATTTTTTTTAAGAAATTTCAAAAATAATATGCGTTATCAGAAAATTTCATAAATATTGCACCCTCGGCTATGCGTAGCCGAGCATGCCCTGTCGGCCACGCTGCAGCCGAGCAGGTAAACAGCCTGTGCGCTAGGCTAGGTGTGTGCACTTATCGGCCAAGGCGCAACCGACAGGGCCAGTCGGCCACGGCGCAGCCGATAAGGACGCCGGGAAGGGAGGTGCACTCTCGCCGGCCGTGCGTGCTTGCTAGCTCTCGTCGGCCGGCCGTGCGTGCGTGCGTGCTAGCTCTTGCCGGCCGGCCGTGCGTGCATGCTATGTAGCTCTCCCCGGCCGTGCGTGCGTGCTATCTCTCCCCGGCCGTGCGTGCTAAGCCGTCCGCGCGCTCTCGGCGGAACGCTGCCGCGCTCGTCCAGCAGCCCGGGAACGACGCCCCGGTCGCCCAGCCGAACAGGAACGACGTCCAGCTGCCCGGGAACGCCGACGCTCTCGCCCACCTGCCCGGGACCGCCGCCACGCTTGCCCAATGCCTAGCAGCCCGAGAACGACGCCGCGGTCGCCCAGAAGCATGGGCACGACGCCTAGTTACCAGGGAACGCCGCCGCTCTCGCCCAGCTGTCCGGCGCGCGAGAGACGCAGAGCTCGCGGGAGAGCACGCGCTCTGCCGCGACGACATCGTCGACCTCTAGGCGCTCTGGCTGCGTGCGCAAGGGAGGCGGCCGCGCCCGCCCGCCTGCCAGCGCGATGGTATCGTCGACCTCCAGGCGCTCTGGCGGCGTGCACAAGGGAGGCGGCCGCCAGCCCGCTCTTGGCAGCTTGCCGCGCCCCGTGTGGCGTCTCTGCGCTCTCCGGCCATGGCCGTGCGTGCACATCGGCAGCGCCACGCCTGCACGCCATGGTCCCGCGCCGCGTCGCCTGCCCGCCAGCCCGCTCTCGCCTGCGCACCTGCCCGCGCCTGCCCGGCCCTCCAGCTCGCGTCCGTGCCACGCCCATTCACCAGTCGGCCGGTCGGCGAGAGCTAGCACGCACGGCCGGCCGACGAGAGCTAGCACGCACGCACGGCCAGCGAGAGTGCACCTCCCTTCCCGGCGTCCTTATCGGCTGCGCCGCGGCCGACTGGCCCTGTCGGTTGCGCCTTGGCCGATAAGTGCCCACACCTAGCCTAGCGCATAGGCCGTTCACCTGCTCGGCTGCAGCGTGGCCGACAGGGCCTGCTCGGCTACTGTGCAATATTTATGAAATTTTCTGACACGCATATTATTTTTGAAATTTCTTTAAAAAATGCATTATTAAAAAAAATTAGCTAGCATCTTATTGCAAAGAGTATACATGGTTCAGATTGTACCGGCCGGCCTGTTGCTAGTCAATCCGTTTGCGGCATATGAAAAACATTGATGAACAGATATGGAACAGAGCTACCATTAACTAATTTCCCTGTGAACGATAGGCCACCATGGACTTACACATCGGCTGACCATTCTGTTCACCCTCGGGCCTCGACCCAACGTACGATTTGACAGTGACTTTGCGCATGTCCTGGAGAAATCACCAATACACGATACAACCGTTCGGGCACATTTTCTGAAATTTCCACGCGACCTTGGGCCACATGTATCACCTGGAAACGCATTCTTTGCCGTGTTACACACGGGACACGACAAAGCCAGAAAAACGCAAAGGCATCTTCTGCCATGACGGCCTCTTCGCCGTGCAATTTACACGGCAAAGGCTTTGCCCGCTCTCTTTGCCATGGTCGCTTCTTTGCCGTGTGCCGCCACGGTGCCATGCAACAAGGTTTGCCGTGCGCTTTCTTTAGACGCTAGCACGGCAAAGGCACCATTTGGTCTCAGGTTCACATCCTTTGCCGTGTGACACCATTTGGTCCTAGGTTTCACCCTTTGCCGTGTGGATGTACATGGCAAAGGCCCCAGCATTTTTTGTTTTGCCTGTTTTCCCAAAAAAACGCACGGCAAATCCTTCACCGTGTCACGCACACGGCAAAGAGCACCACGACAACGTTTGGGACAGCAAAATGGGCTTTGCCATGTGGACTGCAAAAAAGACACGGCAAAGCCTTTGTCGTGCGCAAAATTGCATTGCACGACACACAAAAGTAACTTGACGCCGCCGCGGCCGAGACGACGCCGTGACAGTGGTCCCACCACCGCTTTGCCGGGTGTCTTGTAGGTGGGTCCCACCCCGAGAATTTTGACGTGCGCCGTGCGTTTCCGTGTGCCTTCTTCTGCCGTGACGGCCTCTTTGCCGTGCGCTTTACACTGTGGAAAATTTTAGAACCCTAATTTCTGTTGTTGTATTGATCTGGACCCTTGTGGGGGTTTATATAGGAGTACAAGGGGGTAGGAAACTTGGAGTACAAGATGATCTAACCCTAATCAATCCTAACCGTACATATACTCAAACATCCCCCCTCAGTCGTAGCGGGAGTGAAGCGGACGATTGCGACTGGAGAAGACCTGTGCGTCCGTCACCTCCTCCACCTTGTCATCATCGCCGTCCCCTTCTGGTTCCTTCTCTTCCCTCCCGCAGTCACAGCGGGAGTGTCATGGACGCAAGGGATGACGCGGATGCTGTTGACTGGAGCTCTTGAGTTGCTGTAGACGTGTGTATGATGTTGATGTCGAGTTAGCCAAGCGTGATGTAGCCGTGGTCGAGGTTGTCGCGGTCGGTGTAGCCGATAGAGCCGAAGGCGCAAAAAAATTGCGCGGTTTTGGGTTTTGAGGCGGCGGCGGCAGGGTTTCTGCGGCGGCGGCGGGTTTTTGGGCGGCGGCGGCGGCGGGGTTTTTACCAGGCGGGCGAGGCGATCGTGCGATCGCCCTAGCAGAGCGCCGGCGAAGTTTTTGGGCGGCGGCGGCAGGGTTTCTGCGGCGGCGGCGGTTTTTTTTTTGTGTCATTGTGCGGCGGCGGCAGCGGATCTGCGGCGGCGGCGGTTTTTGCGGCGTGCGGCTCGACTCGCGTGATGTAGACCTTGGCGCTGATTTGTGTTGGTGGTGTAGAACTCGGCTTGATGTAGACCTTGTCGATGAAGATCTTGATGTCGTCGTACAACTCGATGTCGTCGTGGTTTGGCTCGGTGTAGATCGGTATGGCTTGATGTAGACGGCGTGTTGGCGCGTGGGAGACCGATGGAGTCGATGTATGTAGCCTCGGCAGAAGGGGCAGCGCGCTGGCGTCCGGATGGTCGTATACGGTTGCTGCTCCATGTTGTTGCTTTGGTGCTCGAAATAGATCTGATGCATCATAAAAAAATTCTATGTGCTGTATGGCAATTTCAAGCTAACCTCATCATGTTCCATGTAGCCTGGAGAGCACGCATGACGTGATCTGAGTCATCTGACTGGTGCATGCATCGATCAGGTTGGAGAGGCTGTCAGTGTAGATCGAGGACGAGCTTGGTCTTGGACTGCCGTGTGCGTGATGCTGCGTGTCGTCGTCCTGTGGGCTGTGTGGCCGCTTGGACTCGATGCGCGAGGCCGGATACTGGAGACACGCGCGATGGTGTCGTGCCCCGATAGATCGGATCGTCGTGGACGCGTAGCATCTCCTGCGCCGTTGTACATGGCGAGTACCTTCGTAGTCGATTTCTTCGGGAGGACTTCTGCACAGATTTGCACCGGAAAATTTCGAGGGCGGCGGAGATATAGGGATTTATTTAGCTAATTGGATCTAATCTATAGAATTGGAAATTTCGAAAATTGATCTAATATCTAATCTAAGAACCGATCCGATCTTTGATCGAGACCGGGTGCCGCGCCCCCGAGGAGAGGAGATTGATCTCCCCGGGGGCGGCGCGCGATGCGGAAGTGGTGGAAAGTCCTAAGATCAGCGTCGTGAGACTAACCGCTCTGATACCATGTGGAAATTTTAGAACCCTAATTTCTGTTGTTGTATTGATCTGGACCCTTGTGGGGGTTTATATAGCAGTACAAGGGGGTAGGAAACTTGGAGTACAAGATGATCTAACCCTAATCAATCCTAACCGTACATATACTCTAACATACACTGATACACGACAAAGGCTTTGCAGTGGGCTTTCTTTGCCGTGTGCCCGCTCCCTTTGCCGTGGTCGCTTCTTTGCCGTGTGCCGCCACGGTGCCGTGCAACAAGGTTTGCCGTGCGCTTTCTTCAGACGCCAGCACGGCAAAGACACCATTTGGTCCCAGGTTCACACCCTTTGCCGTGTACATGCACACGGCAAAGGCACCCTTTGCCGTGTGCATGTACACGGCAAAGGCCCCAGCATTTTTTGTTTTGCCTGTTTTCCCATTATTCCCAGCAATTCAAATACAAATATCACAAATATGTATAAAGCCAACATCTGTGGCACAATAGCAACATATTTCAATGCATATAACATCAAATACACAATACAATGATCTATTGCCATAAATAGATCACATACAAGATCCAACGCCACAAATAGAGTGCATATGTTCATAATAAGGCCACAAATAGAGTGCATACACGAGATCCATCAAGTGTTCGTACAAGTTCACACAAGTTGCATGTACTATATCGATGGCTATTTATTGACCGACTTCGTCTAGTTTGTCCACACACTGTTTCAAACACACGTAGTAATTGAGAGGCATGCAAGTGCGCAATTGTTTTTAGACATTAGCGTTTGGATGACATGATATACACTATTGTTTGCGCCGTACACTTGTACTACATGCATGTGTAGTCCGGGGGCAAGAACCTGGACAGACCTTTAAGAGACATGATTAGTGTGTGTAATTATCAATTCAATTATCATTTCACTATTTCAGTAGCTTACATATTCATGCATGACCATGCTATAAAAACCCTGGAGTACCTTCATCCGAAGCCACCACAATAAGTAACAAGATAGAGGTACTCGCCACTGTTAATTACTCCATACTGCAGTTTGTTAGCTCGATCACTACTTAGTTCGCTATGCAAACAAAAATGAGTGCTGTCGTCGAGGGCGGGGACATCGCCGTGGACCTCTATCCATTCATACGCGAATACAAGGACGGCCGTCTCGAGCGCTTCCTGTGCAGTTCATTCGTGGCGGCGTCAGAGGACGCCACTGCTAACCGCGGCGTGGCCACGAGGGACGTGGTCATCGACAAAACCACCGGCGTGTCCGCACGCCTGTTCCTCCCCTCCGCTGCTGCCGCCGCCGCCGCCGCCGCCGGTGGCGAGCCGCTGCCCGTCATCATGTACGTCCACGGTGGATCCTTCTGCACGGAGAGCGCGTTCGGCCGCACCTACCATAACTACGCCAGGTCCCTGGCGGCGCGCGCCGGGGCCCTCGTGGTGTCCGTGGAGTACCGCCTAGCACCGGAGCATCCCGTGCCGACGGCCTACGACGATGCATGGGCCGCGCTCCGGTGGGTGGCGTCCCTCTCCGACCCCTGGCTCTCCGCGTACGCCGACCCCGGGCGGACGTTTCTCGCCGGCGACAGCGCCGGTGCCAACATAGCCTACAACACGGCGGTGCGTGCCAGCCGCCTCGGCCTGGACATCGAGGGGCTAGTCATCGTGCACCCCTACTTCTGGGGGTCGATCGGCTGAGCTCGGAGACGGTCTGGGACGGCGTGGCCATGTTCACGCCTGAGATGATTGACAGGCTTTGGCCGTTCGTCACGGCCGGCAAGCTTGGCGACGACGATCCCATGATGAACCCTGTGGACGAGGACATTGCCTCGCTGACGTGCCAACGCGTACTGGTTGCTGTCGCCGGGAAGGACAGCCTGCGCCACCGTGGGTCTCGGTTGGCCGCTCGCATGCGCGACTGCGCATGGGCCGACGACGAGAGTGCGGTGACACTGGTGGAGTCCGAGGCCGAAGACCATGGCTTCCACCTCTACAACCCGCTACGCGCGAGCAGCAAGATGCTCATGGACAGCATAGTGCAGTTCGTGAACCAGCCCACGGCATCGCCGTTGCCGGCTGCTTTGCTCCCGGAGCTGGAGGAGCTGCATGCATGCCAAGGTAAGAAGAAGACATCAGCTGCGGGTGAGACGATGGGCTCTCGCTGCAGCAGTCAGCAGCCTACTTTGGTAGGCGTGCCAGCTAGGCCGTATATGGACGTCTTTGGTTATGGGATGGCCTTGAAAGGCAGGACACGCACTAGCTGTTTGCAAATTGGATTAGGCAGAGCATCCAAGACTGGTACTACCAGATACAGTTCATTTCTGGGCCAAGTGAGGCTTACCAACAAGACACCAAAGCTCTCATTATCGGCAACACTACTTCAGGGGAGCTCTGTTTCACACGGCTTCATTTAGTAGACCACCGAGTTTCTACATCCACGCAAGGTAATGACACATAGTTACGCCCTTAACGCGAACATTCGATCCACAAGGTCTGTTTGTCATCCTATATGTACTCCCTCTTTAACAGATTATAAGACGCTGACAATGTATGCATGTAGCTATCAGAACGTCTTATAACTCTATACAGAGGAAGTAGTATACACCTACTATATTTTTCTTTGAAACGAATGCAAAAACTATATATACACATGTACGATAGACATGTACATGCATGCAGGTGCAGAAGAAAATGTCTATTATATGTATCTGCTTATTCTTGTAAACTGTATATGTAAGATCGATCGATGTATGATTGTGATCGATGTATGATTGTTGTTTCGTCCGTATTTTAATACATCAAAATTTATACAAATGGTGTATAATTAGCCATCAGTACATCGACGAGCTCGCTCGTTTAACCCTTTAACGATAATGGGCAAAAATCACTGACTCGCCGTGCTTCGAGATCCATGTCCAACCCTGAGACACAATGAAAGTAATGTTAAGCCACGCAGGACAAGAGGGGGGCTCGCTGCCTCTGGAATGAACGAACGTACACGTGCCACCGTGTAAAAAAATATGAACCCTATAAACTTGTTTTAGGAGACCCTATAACCCTTTTTTTTTTGAGAAAAACCCTATAACATTTTTTTAGAATTATAACCTTTATTTAAAAAGGAGTTTAGAGTACATCAACTAGGCCATGAACTTGTTTTTAGGACGCCGGGGGGCCTCACTGCCTCTGGAATGAACGAAAGTACATGTGCCACCATGTAGAAAAATATGAACCCTATAATATATGGGCGTGTCTGGTGCTCAGGCGACTGAGAATTCACTAATTCTCAGTCGACCCAGGGTAGGCATATACGTAAATCGTTTTTCCCGTGATTCTCCCGTACAATCTGTGCACACCTGACCCACGTTGTTGCTTGCTGTTTTTGTTGGGTCCAACTGGGCTGCACATGGCCCGTTTGATCTGTTCTGTCTTGAATTGGCCTACAATAACATAAACTAGCGGTAGCTGCACGTAGAGTACCATTTTGTACTAAAAAACGTAGAGTGCCATTTTTCTTTGCCTTTTATTTTCACGGTGGTTTTCTCTTTGTAATAGCAACGAATTCCTATAAAAAAAAGAGAGAATTGGATAGGTCGACTAGTAAAACAAAGTATACACATTCTACACTCAATAAATAAAATGATGCAAAGCAATCAGAAACTATTTAATGATGTCATTAAATTTCAATTCCAATTTATTTACCTCCCTGGTCATCATGAATCACGACGCAAATTTAATGCTCAAAAACTATTTTCCTTCAATTGCGATTGACTTGTAACTGAAAACACTTAGTTGCAACTCACTTGGAACTGGAAAATCTAAATTGCAACCCACTTGCAACTGGAAAAAAATCTCGGTAGCGAACCACTTGCAATCGGAAAAATCTCGAATGGAAACTTGCAAATGAAAAATATCTCAGTTGCAACCCACTTGTAACGGGAAAATCGGTGTTTTCGAAAAAAAAACTCGGTGTTGACCCAGTTGCAACCAGAAAATCTCAATTGGAAACCACTTACAAATGAAGAAAATATCAGTTGCAACCCATTTGCAACCGGAAAATCTCTGTTGCAACCCACTTGCAACTGAAAATCTCTATTGCAACCCACTTGCAACTAAAAATATTTCAGTTGCAACCCACTTGCAACTGCAAATATACTCAGTTGCAACCAACTTGCAACTGAATTTTTTTTGGTGTTTTCAAAAAAAAAAACTCAGTATCGACCCAGTTGCAACCAGAAAATCTCAATTGGAAACCACTTACGAATGAAAAAATATCAGTTGCAACCCACTTGCAACCGGAAAATCTCTGTTGCAACCCACTTACAACTGAAAATCTCTATTGCAACCCACTTGCAACTAAAAAATTGCAGTTACAACCGGAAAAAAAAAATCTTAATTGCGACCCACCTGTAACTGAAAAATCTCAGTTACAACCCACTTGCAACTAGAAAAAACTCAGTTGAAATCCACTTACAACTGAAAAAAACTCAGTTGCAATACACTTGCAACTATAAAACGCCAGTTACAACCCATTTGCAACTCCCCCACAATCACAGAGTCGACCAATCTCTAACTCAAGTATCGGTGTATCGGGTATATTTCTCACTAGCTTAGGACAAATACAACGCTTTAACTACCACCAAACAATATCATGTTTGAAAGTTGGCAGCATCTCGTGTGTTTATAGGGACTTGTCTAATGTTGGGTTCCACTTGTATTGAATATAGACCTGAAACTAAGAACACCATGGCGAAAAAAAGAAAAAAAATAGTACAACTTAAGCTACGCACGTGAGCCACAAAGAGCAACGACCAAAACAAATCCAGACCGCCTCCACATGACAACAGCAAAAAAGCCCACGCCAGCACAAGAAAATAAATAGTCAACTACACCCGCACGGCAACAGCAGCCCAGGCCCACAGCCCACAGCCCACATCCGCTCGGCAACAGCAGCAGCTGCATGAAGAATCCGCATCGGAACGACATGCTTCGTTAAATAAAAAAGTCAAACTGCACAAATCTTATCACACAGATCCAACGGTGACTAAGGTGACTGAGAATTAACGAGTTCTCAGGCGAGTTAGAACTAGCAAATCCGATAATATATGTCTTTAGGAGACCCTATAACGTTTTTTTGTTGAGAAAAACCCTATAACCTTTGTTTGGGCTATCTATTTGGGCCACCGCAGCCCAGACGGGCTCAATCCACTCCACTGGACCACGGACAGCGAGTCCACGGCGGAGCCATCGGTAACTCGCCGTCAGTAACTTGCCGTCGTCGTTCCCATTTCACTTCGAGTACACTCTACGTTTGGGTCCACCCCTCTTTACTCCACCGTCCCTCACAGCTCACGGCGCGCGGCCCAGCCGAGTTGGTGGCGCATCTCCTCTGCACGAACTCCCCACCACCGCCGGCCGTCCCCATCCCCTCCGCCACCCGCGTCGCGGCGAAATGGCCATCCCCGTCGAGGAGGCCATCGCCGCGCTCTCCACCTTCTCCCTCGAGGTAAAACCCCGCCCCGTCCCCCCTCCCCTGTTCCCCGCCTCGCGCCCGATCTGCTCGGACTCGACCTCGAAGAAGCGCTCCGCGGGAATGCGGTCTCCTCCGGGCCGTGGTGGGCTTCTACCCGTCCCTCGCTGCTCGAGTGGCGTCGCGAATTGGCCGCGGGTAGCTCGGGGGTTCGTGAGGAGGCTTGTGTTGTGTTCAGGGTTCAACGACCCCCGGTGAAATGCGGGCGTAGGGTTGCCGGTGCTGCGTCGGCTTCGCGCTACTCCCTGATGAGTTCCAGCGTTTCATCGATTCCCTCGATTTAAACACTTAAAGAGGACTGGAGTGTAGCAGAGGTGTGTGTGTGCATCATGGTTTTTGAGTCGATGAGTCGACGAGTCGTTTAGGGGTAACGACTCTCGACTAGTCTCGACTAGTCGAGACTCAAGTCGAGACTCATGTTAACTGTATATAACACTAGAAAGCTACAGAACCATGGGCAAAAGAGGAAGGACTTGGACACTCGACTAGTTTTATATACTTATTAATAGTCTAAAGGAGCAGGTCAGGAGCTAGGCGGGGGTGCCATGGCCTTGTGGGGGTGCCATGGATCTTGGGGCGACGGCGGCCAAGGAAGAGGGACGCGAGTGCCAGCCGCCAAAACAGTTTTGGCTCGGGGGGAAATTTGGTCGATCTAGGTCTTATGGGAGCTGGGCAAGGGATATTGGAAAAAAGATGACAGGTGGTGGCAACTTTAAGTCGTTGGTCGACTCAAAAACCTGGACTAGTCGATTGAATCGCTCGACTCAAGCAATTAGTCGAGTCGAGAACCCGAGTCGGACTTCACTTTGAGACTCATCGACTAGTCGTCGACTAGTCGCGACTAGTCGCGAGACTCAAAAACCATGGTGTGCATTTCGATCCTTTCGTGAATCTAACTAGCCCCGAATGGTGGGCTGCTGCCGACCGCCCTTTAGAATTGGCTCCTGCGCTTGATTTCGAGCCCCTGGTTCAGATGAAATGTGGAACACTTGACGGTTTCCTTCCGGTGCACTCTGAGGTGAAATGTTGGACGACGTGACTGCTTCCCAGGAGCTGCTTTAGATAGAATAGGTCTGGCAGCGTGAGATTTGCAAACTGTTGCGCTTGTCGAGCTCATCTCCAGGCTAGTTCTCAGGTTTTTATATCTAGGAGTATCTGTTTGATTATTTTTGTAGGTATCCAAATTTATGCAAATTTGGAGCCTCACGATTGCCGTGGCTTCAACTGTGATACACTATTATGTAAAGTTCAGGTTCATGCTTATTGGGAGCTGATGTGGACTGGGTATAACCATGTTCGCTTAGGTGTTAGGCAGTTTGTTATACGTGGCCATACACTTCTTATATGTAGTTCTGCTGTGTTGACGCGTGTGAAAATTTCAGATCCTTCCATAACTACGACATGCTATATAGTTACATATTCTCTGCTGTGCTTGATTGCGAGCTTCTGTTGATTAAGTATATTTTACATTTCAGGACGAGCAGCCAGAGGTGCAGGGACTAGCTGTGCTCCTGTCAAGTGAGAGATATGCAACTAATAGTCCTATTGGTATGTGAATGCGATAATTTCTTTCATCTTGCTCATGCTTTGACACTAGTATGCACAATTGTTGACCTGATGCCTGATGGGCAGATGTCACCCACAGTCACAACTACAAAGCATGAATCTACCCATCCCATTGCAAGCACCGTGATTCATTTTCTTTGTTTTGCTACAAACAGAAGAATTGCTCAAGAAAGACTTCATTGTTTCAATTAATCTTGAGTTGACTATTGCAATCTAAAACTTGCACTTCTATGTTCAGAGTACAGTGATGTTGCTGCGTATCGTCTATCGTTAGGAGAAGATACAAAAGCAATCAACCAGCTGGTATGTAATTGCTATCTTGCTTGTTCTTGCATTGTGCATGACTTTTTTTTCCTTTCTATCAGTAGATATTTGGTCCCTTGTGGTTAGTTTTTTTGTCTCCATGTGACATACTTGTAACTAACTAATTCTATTCTGCCATTTGATCCATAGGTGTTTAGTCCCACTCTTTTGGGGCAGTTGTTGTATTTAAGTGATCTGTATGTGAATAACAATGTCTGTGCCATTACCGTCCTGTTTGATGTATAAAACTGTTGATTAAAGAATCAATCTTACTCATTGAAGTTTGTACTCTCGCCGCCGACCCAAAACATCCAATTCCCCCTCAAAAGCCAGAACACATATGCATACATGAACGTGCACCCAAACATATGCATAGGTATTTTTCCATGGCATCATCATCGCTATTGACTACGTATATAGTGTATATACTATCCACTCTTATCTCAATCACAACTATTCACAATTTTGTGTCTACTTTCTTTCTCCCATCACTACTTGATGAACTACATCACCACAAGTCCTCAACTTATCTAATGCCTGCATTATGAACACTAACTGCCCTTTCTTTTGTTTCGTTTTGTGATGGAAGAAATTATAATCAAGTAGTGAAGATTGCTGAGTTTATATGGGTATCAGCTGCTTAATAATAGCAACTGTACTGTAGCAATGCTTAAGTAGCAAAGTGCTCTTGGTGGTATATAACCTAAGAAAAAAGTTATGGTGTCAAGGACCTCGAAAGGATTGCATATTTTGATATGTTGTAGCTCAGTTTGTTATGCTCCTTTTTTTCCTATTTTGATCCTTTCTTCTGTTCACCTCTTAATGCAACTACATTTCTTCATGTCCCTTTAAATGAAAGTGCTTACCTTCTTTCTTCCAATCATGTGGATGAAAATGAACTGCAGAACACTCTGATTCAAGAGGGAAAAGAAATGGCTTCTTTGCTATACACATACCGGAGCTGTGTTAAAGCACTACCTCAGGTTAACTTCTGCTTACTCTGTCCATTCACTTATTTCCATCTAAATAATCGCTACATTATGCCATTATGCTGTTGACATCTGTAAAAAAGTTTCCCATCACTTTGTTTTTCTATCATATCAACGGCATAAGACAACAGTAAGTCACTGGTAATCCTGCAATGTTATCAACAAAGAAAGTAACTAATATTTCTACATTGAGTTCTTGCCTTGGCTACTATGTTCCAGTCTTCTGTAGTTCTCTCATTAATTTGTGACATTAACCTGCTATAACACAGCTACTCACTTTTCCCACTTCCTGATGGCTAATCAAGATATGTGCAAACATCTATTAGTTTATTATGTTGATCGAATCACATCCTCTTTGAGCTGGCTCTTGTTTGGGTTAATTAGTTTAATGACATTTCATCTTGTAGATTCTGGAACCAAATATTATCATTTACATTTATAGAGTATCTGTTTTGTATTGAGTTCTTTTCTCTAATGCTCATATCAGATTGTTCATAGACGTCTCCAAGTGTTGTATAAATTTCTCACCATTAAGTAAAGTATTCCCTACTATAGTCTTGACTGAGTATCATAGACTGTTGAACATTGAATGCAGCTGCCAGATTCAATGAAGCATAGCCAAGCAGATTTGTACCTGGAAACGTATCAAGTTCTTGACTTGGAAATGAGCCGTTTACGCGAAATTCAGAGATGGCAAGCATCTGCTGCTTCAAAGGTAGGACCTCCATTGTGTTTAATTCCTTTGGGTGTGAATGAGGTTACATGGCCAACATTTCATTTCTTATGCTTATATTAATGGGAAGCGAGTAAGAACTGTCCAAAGACCCCTGAAACTTGAAATACATGTACATAATTCCCCATTGATTTCGCACGGCATGTGTTCATACACTGATTTAGATTAGGACAAGTGTCCTGTTATCTTCAGCTATCAACTAACTTGGGTTTGACCCGCAAAAAAAAACTAACTTGGGTTTGGGTTTGGACCTATTTCATCCCCACATTTTCCTTGTGGTGCCTTTGTAACTTGTTAGCATTGGTCAGCAGTTCAACAACTTCAGAAAGTTTTCAGCATGCATTGCAGATTCTAACAGCATTTTGTCATGTGGTGCAGCTGGCAGCTGATATGCAGAGGTTCTCTAGGCCCGAGAGACTGGTCAATGGACCCACAGTAACTCATTTTTGGTTTGTTCTTTTGCCCTGGCGACTGTTGTTAAGTTTTCTTTCCGTTAAGAGAGACGATAATAATGTTTCTTATTAATATTAATTGCACACTTGTTTACTCTAGATGTATTAAAGTATTACTCCCTCCGTTCCCAAATATAAGATGTTTTAGACTTTGTGCACATACACATGTACACAAATGTATCTAGACACATTTCATGTGTATGTTCACTCATTTGTGTATGTATTCTAGACAACATGTGTAACATCTCAAACATCTTACATTTAGGAACGGAGGGAGTAGATGAAGTGAATCATGATGAAATTGTGCTCTAAGTAGTCTGGTTCTGGTATCCAGTACTCTGTCTCTTGAATACCCACTTATAGGTCTAGCAGGCATGAACATAGATATTTCTGTCGTACAATTGCACAGAGCTGCTATAAATGGGATCCATTATGCACCATTCTGGCTTCCCAGAAGATTTTGGTATATGTTGTGATACTTCCTTAACCTATAGAGGAAAAATAGAGTTTCCAAGCTTAACCTATTTCCATTAATTGCCTTTAGAGCAGCATTCTTAAGGTCATGTTTTTTGTGTTGTAATTCAGTATAAGGTGTGTATTTATTTTTTCATTAATAATCAGTCATATGGTTTTATCTTGATGCTGCTCGTGTTGATTTCAATGCAGGTCTATGCTGAAACTGCTCGATGTCCTTCTACAGCTCGATCATCTTAAGAATGCAAAAGCAAGTATACCTAATGATTTTTCGTGGTACAAGAGGTACATGGTCATGCTTTGACTTTTAATTTCCAGATGACCTACCACAACCATTAATAACAAAGCTGTTCGAATGCATTAGCATTGACAACAAAACTCTCTTCTTAGGTAGGGTAGTCGGCAGTAGGGAATTAAGGATAGCTGGAGTCCACATTCACCTTCAGTATAGTTATGTTCTAGGTACTTCTAATAAGTAATTACATGCTAGCCTTTTCCATGTTTTTTTGCATGCATAATATAAGGCGAGGTATTTATTAGCTAGTTCAGGGATCAAGATACTAAAGAAAGTTTCAGTAACCTACTGAGTACATAGTAGTGAGATGATTGCATGAATGTTCTAGACTGCTTGAGCATTGCTTTAAGTGGCGACTGTAACTGAGTAAATCTTGCAACTTTCAACAGGCTGTAGTTACTACCGATACATATTGGCATATCAGATAGTTATGGTTCCACTCCCAACATAGTTTCGTGGATGCTGTAGTTGATAGTAAAAACGAAACCATTTATTAGTTAGTACCTCGGTTAGTTACTTTGGACCAGTCAGTCATAGCCACTTTACCATTTAAAGATTGAACTACTTTGCTACCTACCTATTAGAGCATAAACATGTACCAATGTTTTCCGAACTGATTTATATGGAAAATGCTAAATTTTATTTTCTTGGGATGTATGGTTTGAAGGTGCATCCATATTTGCGTATGTCTCTCTTCACGTGGATGTTTCAGTAATTTGTTATTACTTGCTCTTTGATGCAGAACATTTACTCAAGTAAGCACCCAGTGGCAAGACACTGACACTATGAGAGAAGAGCTGGATGATCTTCAGGTTTCTGAATTGCCATGTCATTGAAAATCAAAGTCACCATGACCATGGTTATTCTGCATATATTTTAAGTATTTTCAAGAATGGGCACCGTTTCACTTTTATTTAAAGAAATGGACTTAGAGGCCAATACCGACCATTGAGTCATTGCCATAAAAATATATAATGGCATCGATGCATTTTAACTTAATTTCTTGCTGCCATTTGCAGATATTTCTGAGCACCAGATGGGCCATCTTGTTAAATTTGCATGCCGAGATGTTCCGAACAAATACGTATCCTACATTCCTACTATCTCCTTTCCCTTTTTGAAATGACTATGCACGCGCTTTTGGCAAATTATTAGGAAAATAACACATGTCCGAGATAGATACCTTTGATATATCTACCAGACCACCACAAGGATCTTTGATGCCCATATTACAGAGGTTTTCCAGCTGGAGGGAATAGTATAAGCTACTTTACAGGATCTGACTGACGGAAAAATATTTCAGCTTCGTTAGGAGCATTGTAGGGATGCATCTCCGCATTTGACATTGTTGCTTATAATGCATGTATGTGAACAGTTGCAACAAATCGTTAGTGGTCATGTACAATTGTAGATGGCTGCTTAATCTTTTTTTGTAGAAATGAATCTTATCATTATGTACCTAGTTCGTACTAGAGCTACTGTTCTTGCATGTGGCTTTTATTTTCCTTGTCATCATGAGTTATGATTCCCTTGACTTTAAGAATAGTGTCGAGGACATTCTACAGGTCCTTATAGTATTCTGCGTGGAGTCAGTGGAATTAGACTTTGCTCTTCTTTTCCCTGAGCGTCATACCCTACTTCGTGTTCTCCCAGTTTTGGTTGTTCTAGCAACCTCGTCGGAGAAAGAGAGTGAGGCACTCTATAAGAGAGTGAAGATAAACCGTCTTCTAAGTATTTTTAAGGTTTGTTTATCACCTTTAAGCTGTTCAGTTGACCTAATTATTGCTTTTTAGAAAAAAAATTATCTACCGGTTTCTGCTTTCATGCCGTATTTACCATTTACTTACTATTACTCTCACATAATTTTTGCAGAATGATCCAGTTATTCCAGCCTTTCCCGATCTGCATCTTTCTCCTGCTGCAATCTTGAAGGAACTGTCATCATATTTTCAAAATTTCTCCAGTCAAACTCGTCTTCTTACTCTTCCAGCCCCCCATGAAATTCCTCCTCGTGAACTACAAGAATATCCTTTCTGCAAAGTCTTCTATGTTTTTGTTAACTGACCAGATTGAGTATTCGACAAATGTTGGCTTTAACCCAAAGTCTCAAACAGATGTGACTATTGTCCAACAAAAAGACTTATTCCAGTAAAGAAGATGATAAAATCGAACTAAATATTCTTGGAGATGTAAACACCATGACACTAATGAACTGTATTCACATATGGCAAGTTGTATCATGCTTTAAATTTCTTAACTAAACCACCTATCAGAGGCATTACTTGATTCTGAACCACATGGGAACTATCAGAGCTGAGCACGATGACTTTTCCATACGTTTCTCCTCTGCAATGAACCAGGTACATTATTGTCGTTTTGAGTTACCAGTAAAGTAATTGCAGTGCTGAAATTAATATCTCATGAATTGTCGTTACCAGTTTACACCTCTCCTTGATGAAAATAGTAACCACTGTCGCAAACATTGTCTTGAACATTTCTGCGAACTGTACACAATACCTCATAGTGATGCAGCGCATGTGTTATTCATGTAGATTTAAAATAGTATTTTTTCGAAAATAATTTTTTTTCTTGGCTGATGACGCATATTTTCTTTGGTGGGCTGTGAGCTACATTGACAAGCTGTATTTTCAGATGATAATATTGAAGTCATCAGATGGTGCAGATAATGACTGGTCTAGAGAAATTAAGGGGAACATGTATGATACTGTTGTTGAAGGCTTCCAGCTTCTTAGCCGATGGACTGGCAGGATATGGGAACAGTGCGCTTGGAAATTTTCACGCCCTTGCAAAGAACCACCTGTTTCAGATTCTCAACAAGACTCAACGACGTTTTTTGACTACGAAAAGGTCTATTTTTTCTTCATAAGTAGCATTTGTAGCATCCATCGTGTCTTGCATTTTTCTTTCACTTTAAAGCTTGAATGACTACAGTATCATTTAAGTGAGTGGAGAAGGTGAACAAGTTGGAAAAAATAACAAACAAAATGTTATACCATAGCCATTCCCTCAACGAATAGCTGCTTGAGGTCTTAACCAGTTAATGCAACTTGTGACCGAGTGCCGTTTTATTTTGTGTCTCTAATTTGTTTCGCCCTTGTAACATCCTAGTGGTTTTTAAACAAAACATCATAACTTTTTTGTCATTCCATTCTTAATTTCATTCAGTTTTAGCTTTGTAATTTCAAGTGGCATGTTCTTATTTTGAACTGAAAGAGGCATGTTCTAGTTCAGACAACAGTTTTCATCTATTGTTTAAATCGTTTGCAATCTTGTGAATGCTGGAAAACTTAGCCTTGATGCAGCTATTTGCATGATTCTCTATCCCTGCTCCCTTGATTGTCCTGTGTATGTTAATTAAGCTTGAGATATGTGGGCACAAAAATGTTCCCACTCCCACATTTTCATTCCGAGACTAGCTGATCAAGTGTTTCTGTGCATGAGTACAAAGTAGTTTTCCTCGTTGGCATGCAAAGAGGGTGGCTAGTAACTGCCGTGGTCTCTCTCAAACAGATAATATGAGCATAAATTTTATGCTATTCATGTTTTTTGTAAAATCGTCTTTGTATTTCATAAGCCGTAAGAACGATTTTAAGTTTTTGTGATCATAACTAATTTTATTTACTATTTACAACTTGCGTGCAGGTAGTGCGCTGGAACTATACTGCAGAAGAACGAAGGGCTCTGCTTGAATTAATTGGTTACATAAAGAGTATTGGATTGATGATGCAACATTGTGACACACTAGTGTCTGAAGCTTTGTGGGAAACAATACATATGGAGGTCCAAGATTTTGTACAGGATAAACTAGACACAATGCTTCGTACAACATTTCGGAAGAAGAAGGACCTTTCTCGGTAACTTGCTCTGTCTCAATCATCCTTGTGTTTGCATTATATTGAGATTTCCATCCACAGCTCCAATAGTCTCAGATGGGTATCGGCGTATCGGTCTCTGTTTGACTGGCCCCACATAACAATGCATTTAGTTTGGGATTGGCATAGTCTCTATATGTGTTGTCTTTGTGATCAATATTTATTTTTGTGGTGAATCGTTCTTTCTAAATCGTGAAAATGTACTGAGGGAACCTTTATAATGTTTTGTTCATTTTTCTTCACTATTCTTTCAGGATTCTCTCTGATATGCGAACCCTCTCCGCAGATTGGATGGCCAACACTAGTAAGGCAGATCCTGAGCAGCGTTCGCTACACCAAGAAACTGAGGAAATGAGACAAAGCACATTTTATCCAAGACCAGTTGCACCAACAGCTGCACAGGTTCTTGTCTCTGCACCTGCTCGTTTACAGTAACAAAGACTAAATGGTTTAACATCGCATCCAACAGGCTAACGGCCTAGCACCTAACCTGCAGTATCATGTATATCAGCGTATTTTGAGCATTGGACATTTCTGCCATATCTTAAACTATTTGAGGACGTGAAGAAATAGAACCTATGCAAACTTGTGTTGTTTCTAACATGTGACGCCAGCAGCTCAAATTCGAACAACCCCAGATTTGAAGCTTGTAATTATAGGTGGCTAAGTGGCATTGATTTTATCGAACAACATTATTGTTCTATTGATTTTCAATATATAAAAGGTATAATGGTGTAAATTAAACCAAATCCACTGACTGAGCCACCAGAGACTAACTTCTTTCTAACCAGCTCACGGGAACTTCCAGTATTCTGGTTACAGCCCCTATTTACTTTTTGCTACTACAGTGTACTATTCTGATGAGGAGATAAATGGGTCAGAGTCATAGTTGAAATGTAAGTCATGTATCACTTACCATCACCTGAGAAATCTCAAATAATTTGTAGCTAACATGTATCTAGCCTTCTGGGTCTTCTCGAAAGGTGATTTTGTTTCCTCTTCACTGTAAACCTATGTATGTCCTATTTGCACTAACATGAAATAAAATCATAGAGTAAAATAATTGTTGGTTCTACTTATTTTTATACTTTTGTTTGTGATATGTTGATGGTTTTCAGAAAATCTTTCCCTTTTTTTTCTTGGTGAAAAGTTTGAGCAATTTCCCAAGGAGTGAGTTGACTAGAATCCTATTTCAAATTATAAAATGTTTAATTTTTTAGTTTTACATCTTGCTGTAATTTTTTTATGGTTAAGAATATTTTGTTTACTCTGGTAATGATTTCTAACTTCTTTTTCTGTTTTCAAACGTCTTGCAGATTCATTGTTTGCAATTTCTCATCTGTGAACTTGTATCTGGTGGTAATCTGAGAAAACCTGGAGGGCTATTTGGGAACAGTGGTTCTGGAATACCCGTGGAAGATCTTAAACAGCTAGAGACGTTTTTCTACAAGCTCAGTTTTTTCTTGCATATTTTGGACTATACAGGTACCTGTTCTGGGTTGAAATCAGGAATAGCAATTGTCGTATGCGTGCAGTTACTGCTGTACATTTGTTACATTTCTTGCGCACACTACTTGGTGATAATCAACTTCTAATCTTCTATATTGTATTCATTGGAAAATACATTCAATTTATTCTAACTCCTTCTATTATTATAGAATACCAATCTAAATTTGGGAAGTTCATATTTAGTGTTTGTCATTTCCTCCCGTTTGTATAATGTAAATAACGTCAACTTCTGTGGACACATGCAGCAACAATTGGTACGCTTACTGATCTTGGATTTCTTTGGTTCAGAGAGTTTTACCTGGAATCTTCCCGTGTTATCCAGGTGCAGCATTTTTGCATTGCTTAGTAAAGTATAACTAAATTCAAAATCATAGCAAGTATTAATGAGATTAAGATATAATTTTGAATTTTAACCTTTGTGGTGTCCTGGTGTTACGATTGCCACATTGAATCTTTGGCAAGTTTCCCATTCCTTTTTGTTTCTTTTTCATTGTTTATGCGCAACTTAGTTCTCCAAGTCCTATTTGATTCATGATCATAATTCTAGTTTAATTCGGATTAGGGCAAAAGAACGATTGCACAGAGAAGCTTGGAGAAGCATGGTGAATAGTGAATACTGACATATACAATGAGTTGAGGACACTTAGTTTAGGATATCATGTGATACTTTTGTAGTTATCTGTATATCAGATCGCACAAATAAGACTCAATTACAAATGAGATAGCAATGCGCTGATTTTGCAGTGGGCATCAAACTATTCACTACAAAAATACCAACCACCTTTTCAAGTTCTTAATTCTTACTACCATTGCACGAAGGGAAAATTTGCTACAAGACACCATTATTTTGTGTCCTTTGCTCAAACACACTAAACTTTTGTGGATTTGCTGAGTACCATTACAATTTTATGGTCATTTGCTACAACACACCAATTGTACTAAAATGGAAAGGGGAGAAGTGGCCCGCAGAGCAGCGGGGTGGGGCGGGGAGCCACCGACCGGCTTGATCAATAACATACGTGAATAGCTAGCTAAAGCAGATCGATCGATTCCATTGAGGTTTGTGCCTGCTTGCTTAGCTGATTCGTGCGTGCGTTGTCAGAATTCTACGAGCAGCTTTTGCTGCGTATATTCTCCGGAAGTCTGCATCATGAAGATCAGGCCTACGCCGACATCAGCAACGCAGACGTTAGCTCCCGGCCGCTGCAGCAAGGTTAGCATGCGCGTGGCGTGGTTAGCAGCGACCGGACCCGGGGTGTCGGCGGAGCGACGAAGTGTCAGGGCGACGGATGGCGTGATCGCCGACGCGATCGAGGTCGACCGAGCGGCGCTGTTTTGGCCAGGTGGCATGGTCGCTGGCGCAATCAAAGGTCGCCGGGGCACGACGCGAATGAGACAAGTGGGTTACGCGGACGGCCATCTAGGACGGGTAGTGCAGCGGCGGAGCACCACGGCTGAAATGCGTGACAGTATATAGTTTTACATTTTTACTTGATAAGTTGTCATGGAAAGGTTTTTAATCATTGTACCAATGTAAGGAGCGTGAATAGTAACATACCTATATATCTGTGATGGTGATTTACCACTTCCAGTAGAGCCTTTTGTTGACTGGTGTGTTTTCCGATTTCCAGTTTGCCTTTCGAGAATAAACTAGCGAATGCCCTACCTGTCGAGACATACTGCGAAATAACATATGTAGGCAGCAAAAAGTGTTGTCAACTTTAACTCAACATACTAGATCATGCTTACCTAGTCGTTGCAATTAGCGAAGGTTGTCACTCCATATTTTTGTTTATACAGCTTATGGTTGTGGACTGTTCACACTAATTTACTTCTTGGTGGCAGTTTTGTTCATACTAATTTACTTCTTGGTGGCAGTTTTGTTCATACTAATTTACTTCTTGGTGGCAGTTTTGTTCATACTAATTTACTTCTTGCTGGCAGTTTCCAATCGAATGTTCTCTCCCCTGGATGCTGGTGGACCATGTCATTGAATCTCAAGATGCTGGTCTTCTTGAAAGCATTTTGATACCACTTGACCTTTACAATGACTCTGCTCAACATGCACTGACTTATCTCAAACAGAGATTTCTCTATGATGAAATTGAAGCTGAGGTAACCAATTACAATTGTCGCATTTGCCCTTTTCTAGTCTGTACTGCTATATTTCCAGTCTGTACTTGTTATGTTCAACAGATAAAATAACATTTGTTCATTTGTGCGGTAAGTAACTAGTCTAGGATCTCAAAGTATGTGTCATCATATAAAATGGAACGCAGTGGAAGGAGAATGATATTAAGTAGAAACTAATTTTATATCACAATTATGCTTCCAAGGAAGGGGGTTCAGCCGTCTTCAACTCCTGTCATTGCATTTATGCTTTTTTCATGGAAGGTAGAGGAGCCGAAGAATATGTGCAATCATTTTCGCCTTTTTATTAAGCATCTGTGCAAATTTCTTAGAAAAATTGCTATCACACCCTGTTCCTTCTCATTACTCTCTAGCTTTTTTCTAACTGAACTATCTCCTTCCCTTCTCACAACCTCTATAAATAAGAAAGTATACTAAGGCAAACTCATGATTCTGATATGATCTGATATTGTTTTAATCTGTACTAAATGATGTGCTGATATGTAAACTGGTGTTATGTACATGTTTGAATAAATTTCCATAATCACCTTAGATATTCTCATTTACCACGATGATTTTTTGTCTTTTATTAGTCTATACCCTAGTACATATACATTCTTACAATAAACTCTGGCACTGAGCTAAAGTGTTATATTATCTTCTCATTGTCACTTACAGGTGTAACTATCTGGACACACCTCGTGTAATTATGTCATGTCCCGTCCCTTAGTAACAACCATACTGTTTCTACCACATTTCAATTTTCAGTAATTTTACCGCTTGCAGTTAAAAAATTGTATGCATGATTGTATGCTCACCATTAGTGTAATACCAGAGCCCATTATACTTTGGGGGATGAACATGGTTAGGTGTAGAAACCTAGTCGTCACTATGGGCTGGAAGTACCTGAAACTTTATAATATTTGAAACATCTTACCAGTGTCTCATGTGTGCTGATTTGTAGGTCGATCTTTCCTTTGATCTTCTGGTTCAGAAGCTTAATGAGATCATCTTTACATATTATAAGAGTTGTGCCGCAAGGTATACCTTTTCTTTTCATTTTACCTGTGCACCGGTTGACCTGAGATGCCTTTTTGTTTTGTACTGATCAATCCCTCCTCCCTCATATGCAGTACTCTTCTTGATAATTCATTTACCTATGCATGTGATGATGGTGAGAAGTACTCTGTTAAACCCTTGAGATTTGATGCCATTTTCAAGTTAAGAAGAGTCATGGTAAGTGTTTATTTGGTATTGTTTATGTTAAGCTTTCAGTTTCTATTGATTAAAAGCAGTTATTCATGCAATCATGTGCATTTAAGAATCATATACCTTTTTTTCTCCTCTAAATGCTAAGGATCCTTAAAACCTAATTGGTTAATTACATACTGTTTTTTATAACAGATTGTGTAGAAATCTACTTTCCTATATTTTGAGTCACGTCACTTTTTCCAAGTTTGTTGTTTACATTGATAGTAGTGCCCACCCATGAGAGATATTGCACATACTGTAACTATAAGGCTGCTAGTGCCAAGGGCACTGTTGTTGGATGTCATATGGAGTTATATTTTTATTTTGTTATGATATTTACTTTCTGCTACACTATATGTTGTGATTTCTTAAATTTGCATGCACAATCTAGACTTCGCGGGTTTACGTTTCAATTGTCTTTCACAGCTTTGATTTTAGCCTCTGAACCAGTATTGAATATTTGACCTTAGGTCCGTCCTCTGACCTTGAGTCAAGGACGCAAGATCATCTGATTTCATGCTCAATTTATCTGCCTTGATTTAACATTTTCATGTCAGGCTACAATTTGTATGGTTTTTTATTTAGCACGCGCACTGTTACTGAATCAGTTCATTTCACATCTCAGATTTTAGGGAGGACAATTGACCTAAGAAGCCTAATTACTCAGAGAATGAACACACTGTTCAGAGAAAATATTGATTTCCTACTGGCGCGCTTCGAAAATGGAGATCTATGTGGTGTTGTGGTAAGCTTCTCTTTTATTTTGTACTACCTCTCATGTATTTAAATTCAATTGCATCTTTTAAAGCAATTTACCTATTTGTTTGGAACATTGACTTTGTCTTTCAAATTAGGAACTGCAACAACTATTGGATATTTTGGAGCTTACACATCAGTCAATATCAAGATATCTTGAATTGGATTCTTACTCTCTTATGCTCAGTGAGATGAAAGAGAACCTTTCACTGGTTTCATATTCGAGTCGTATCTCCTCTCAGGTTTTTGGCCTTTACCATTTCACTTCCATGTGTAATTTAAGCAATAACATTTTATATTGACATGCCTGGTAGCCATGATCTGTAATTTGTGACTTGTCTTAGCTTATTCTTCCTTTGGCTGGACAATTCCCTAGTTGTTGATTTTTGTTAAATTCTTCGGTTGCGCAACTAGTTAATGATGTATTATTTGGTGGTAATTACATATGAAAGGCAGATCCTTATCTTTTTTTTCTGGGAGGTCACAGTATCAGTAGTAGTATTGCAATATGATATACATGTTTGTGCCTATCCTGCAAAAACTGCTGATTAATCCTGTTAAACTTCAATCCTAATTTGTATTTTTTGTATCAACCCAGATATGGAATGAGATGCAAACGGATTTCTTGCCCAATTTCATCCTATGTAATACCACACAACGGTTTGTTAGATCATTAAAAGGAGCTAATCACTCCTCTCGGAGATCAAATGCTTCTACTGGGAAGCCTTACTTCTACTGCGGATCACATGTAAGCACCTTTGATTAAATCTATCGCTTGCTATTTCCAGTATCTGTTACAGAATATGCCCTTGCCATTTCCAGTATTTGTTTTACATGTGATGATGCAAGTGTTAGCATCATGGACTAATGAGCAACTCTGGAAATAAGGCATTTTAGAGATTATTTGGATATGCTGGGATGTTCGTATACTACAGAATGCAAATTCCAAGATATGGCATCATTGCATCTCATACTTTGTGATGTTCTCATACGTCCAAAATGTGTTACACTCTTTATCTGGCAACATTCTATCCACCATGGACCTTAATCTCTACTACACCCTCTCGTTATCTTTGTAGGATTTGACCATGGCATACCAGGGTCTCGCTGGTCTGTACCGTGACTTCTTTGGGATCCCTCACATGTTTGCAGTTGTTAAACTTCTCGGTTCCAGATCATTACCTGGCATTATCCGTGCTTTACTGGATCATATATCAAGTAAGGTGAGTGGTATAACTTGTAACTCTATAAGGTATCATGCACCTGAAGGCACACTATCCTAATAAGCAAAGTAAATTAGTGGATGGAAATATGCTTGAGTGCTGTCATGACAGCTGTGTCTCTGATAACCAGAATACTAGGAAGGCAGAACTAGAAGAGACACGAAGCTTACTAAGTAACTGATTATTGCTCTTCCTGTTCAGATAACAGCGATGGTGCCAAAAATAACTGCATTGCAAGAAGCACTACCAAAATCTATTGGACTTCTTTCATTTGATGGTGGTATATCAGGTAATATATTAGCTGGCGGCAGTAGGAGTTCCAAATCCCAGTGGGAATGGGCTCCCGTCCTGGCTTTCTGCAATACCTGCCTGCAACATAACATAGTTCATAATGTTTGAAAGGACTGAATCCAATGCAAATATGAGATAGCATTGGACCATTGATGATAACACTGCATAATGAACCCAATCCTGCCTAGGTGTCATGCATTGCCTCTCATTTATGTACAGTTGCCCAGTCCGTTCTACTTGATTTTATCTAGGCAAACTAAGTTTCCGTGGAAGTTTCATTTTAGATGATGTACAAGTTACTATATGGTATCTCCTCAGGAACATAGGGCTACATAAGGAGCATAGTTTTCTTGCTACTAACTCGGTACATTGTCAGTGTGGTTCTGAAGTAGTAGAATCTAATCTATAGCTGCTGTTATAAGTTAATAATATTTTCTTAGCATAGGATGGTTCTGAACAATGTAAGTTTTGGCAGGTTACTTTGGTAGTTAAACTCTTCTTATTTTAGTTCGGAGAAGAATGAAATGTATGGTGCATTTATTATAGGCTGCCAGAAGATAATTCATGAAATATTGACATGGGAAGCGAAATCAGATGAGAAAATCGAAGTTCTTCATGATCTTAAGGAAATTGGAAGTGCTTTGTATTGGATGAGCCTTCTGGACATTGTTTTGGTGAGCAATATTTCTGTAGGCAACTTTGTGGGTTTCTTAGATTGTCAAATTGAATATTTGCTGCTTTGCTTTATGCTATCCTTCGAATGCTAGTCTACCCTGTTATGTAGGCTTGTATTTAGCATTGGTATTTTAATGAAGCAGCTGAAAGGGACCTTTAGTAGAGAACTAGCACTTTGCAGTGCACCTATTGAGTAGCTGAATGGCACCTATTGAATGGTATCTTTAGTCAGTGGCGGAGGACCCCTATGGGCGAGGTAGGGCGGCCGCCCTACCTTGATTTTTGTCAAAAGATCAAGTATACGTATGCATCTCTGGCATCTGCAGCGCAGATCGAGTTTTCCAGTTCGTCGGTGGTCGGTTCCTGTGTTCCTGGGCGTTCTTTTGGGGAAGAAAGAGAAGGGAAGAGGTGGGCTGGCACACGGTTGGTTACTGGGCCTTTGGAGGCACGATTTGTTGGAGTTGCGCTGCCCTTAGTTCGTCTAGACCGGCTCGGTTGTTCTATCGGCAGGAACTCAGCTAAGCAAAAAAAAAAGCGAAGCAAGGCAGACCGGTTGTCTCAACAAACAATAATAGAGAATAGGAGCAGCAAATTGTTTTAACAAATGCAATTTATTTCTCTAATTTCTTTGCAATTTGTCGATGGCTATCGGCTGTGCAAGAGGAATTATCCAATTCGCTTTGTTCATGTGAATTAGTGATCTTTTTATGTCGTGTTCATTGTAAAGTAGTGATTTTTCTGTCGCAATTCTTTTCACGCTTCAAAGTTTGCCCGACCTCAAATTTTTTCCGTCCTCCGCCACTGTCTTTAGTAGAAAACTAGCTAAGGTCCTTTGATCTCAACACCTGAGAATATTAAGTGAAAAGTCGTATTGTTTGCTTGAGTCATTTGTATTTTATCAATAGCAGATGGATTTCCCGAGGAAACTTGGTCACCTCGCGCCAATTGTACTGCTGGACCTGTTATAGTACTTACGCATGTTAATGTTCTTTGTCCGTTCCACGTTCGTCTAAGTTGTTTGGTTTATAAACACATCGTTGGTCTGCGTTCTTTTTTTTTTAGATAATGGAAGCTTTTATTACGCCAGCCTATGCATCATAGATGCATACGGCCCAGCATCCTTTCTTATGTAATCAAAGGTCATTGGTTGTGTTTTATTTCTGGTCTGTCACTTTTTCTGCCCCTCTTGTTGTGTACTGTTATAAAATATTCTATTTATCTTACTGGTCCGTGATTTGTTTCTCCAATAGAGACAAATCGACACTACACAGTTCATGCAGTCAGCTCCATGGTTGGGATTGGTTCCAGGAAATGATGGGCAAGTGAAGCAGGCCAACTCTGATAATACTCCATTTACCACATTGCTAAGTGCTGCCACCAATGCCGTTGCATCAAGTCCAGCATGCTCAAATCCATCTTCATTTCTTGTCATGTCAAAGCAGGCTGAAGCTGCCAGTAAGTCCATATTTATATGTCTTAAATGATATTTTTTGCTTTCCATCTTTCCAAAAAACAAGGTCTGTGGACACTTACCCTCCAGACTAGGCATCTCATTTTGAATAATGCTAGTTAGCCCTTGCTCCCGTCCCATCCAAGCCGAACCTTAGAGCACGCAAATCTGTGTTTCTCGTATCTACTAATTTTACCATGTTACAAGTTTAAAGTTTAAACTAAACATTTCCCCCCACAGGCCTATTATACAAGTCAAATCTCAACTCAGGGAGCGTGCTGGAGTATGCTCTTGCTTTCACAAGTGCTGCCCTGGATAGACATTACAGCAAATGGAGTGCAACTCCAAAGACAGGTTTTATTGACATAACCACATCGAAGGACTTCTATCGTGTTTTCAGCGGTCTTCAGTATGTAAGTAAACCATAAGACACTGTTCTGTATATCTGTGCCATCCTCATCATTGACAGGCTTTTAGCTGCAGCTGCTTAATGTTTGTTTCACCTGTTTACAAGATAACTGCTTAGATGACAAAATCATATCTTGTTTCTCTGTAGCCTCCACCCTATTCCCATTTTGCTCTACTTTCTTTCGTATTGCGTGCTATTTCCTCCGGCATGGCATAGAACTTCAGAGCTATGGATGCTTTTCTTTTATGTTTCTAGCGTAATTCTGGTGATTCACCCTTTGCTGTGACTGAAAAAGTAGTTTTGCTTCTTATCCAGAGCTACTTGGAAGATAGCATTACCAATCCTTCAAAGAAACGGGAAATTTTGGGCGACTCTGTAGCATGGGCTGGCTGTACAATCATGTACTTGCTGGGGCAGCAGCTACATTTCGAGCTTTTTGATTTCTCTTATCAGTTCCTCAACGTGGCAGAAATAGAAAACACGACGGTTTCACTCTACCAATCTGGGGATAGGAGCAAGAGCCCAAATATTTTCCAGGTGAGACAATTTCCTACTGTCTTGAAGCTAAAGATTCTCTTAATACTGTCCATGATTTTGAAGGTTCACATTGTTTTTGCATATGATGTGTGTGAGAAGGGCTACGAGACAATCCTTGAAGCGATGAGGAAGGCTAGGAGGCTGAACAACCACGTGCTCTCCATGCTGAGAGCGCGCTGCCCCCTCGAGGACAAGGTTGCGTGCGCTATCAAGCCAAGTGGGGCGCCCCTTCACCGCATGAAGTTTAGCAACACAGTTTCTGCGTTCGAGACGTTGCCGCAGAGAGCAAATGCATAGCACTAGGCCGATGCGTCCTTTCTTTCTGATCCTATCATGTATGTATGCGAGCTTGTATGTGTGTGTCGTCATGGACCTAATGTGTGTATATATATTTATGTAACTGTAGTCATAAACTCGGGAGCTAGGCGGATGTGAACTTGGGAACTTGAACAAAATACCTTGTGTATCCAAGCTGCATCTGATCCTACATAATAGGTGCTGACATGCATTGTGTATCCAAATATAGCTAAAGGTTATGTGACCAATTTGTTGTTACTGGTATGCGCTTAGCATCAAAAGTACTCCCTCCGTTCCAATTTAATTGACTTGCTATCCACCACATGTGGATGTAGTAGGTGTTAAAGATATCCACATACTACCACTGGTAACTGTTGCTGGCTTAGGTATTTTCATACAGTTCGCCCGCCAGCAACATCTGCCATTCAGGCCAAGGCATTCAGCCTGATGTTAGCGTCCCAGATTGCAGGAAGGCCAAGGCATTCAGGCCAACATCTGCCATGCAGACATGGCTGCAGTTTCATGCATCACGCAACGCAAGCTTGTACATGTACTCAATGGAAGCTTCTGTGTTAAAATAAAATAGCAGCACCCATACTTGCAAGTGGAATTTAAAAATGAAAGCAGCCAGCTAAAGGAGGTTATCATGACCTGCTGGGATCAGTGAGGTAACCAGTAATATTTCAGAGTTTCATGGGCCTTCAACAGTTCTATTATTCCAAGGCGTGCCCAGCTATTGCTCCATGTAATGGTTCAGGTAAAGCTACTTGAGTTCCGCATGAATAATGAATTTACCGATAAGTACAATGCTATGGTAATTTTTTTTCGAGAATCAATGCTATGGTAATTCATCGGCCGAAAACCTCACAAGTCATGCACATTTGCTTGCAACAGAGATAGTCAGTCGTCTCCTAGCCTAACTCAAACCTTCGACCTCAAGATATAAATACCACCGATGAACAAGAAACTGAAAATGAGCTTTGACTCTGAACTCGCGTCCAATAATTAGGTGCTGGATCTTGTATATTTACACTGGCAGCTGGTAACTTGCCATCTGATCACTGAAAGTTGCGGCGAATAGTATCAGATCTTGTCGGAGAGACTGGCCATCTGAGAAACCGCGCTCTCGAGGCTCGACAGGTGTGCCGTGAACCTGTCCCTGAGCTCTGCCGAGTCGGTTCCGTCAAGGGCGCTCCGCATGACCTTGAGACCGTTCTGCAGCAACGCCATCCCTTCGGCGATCCCGTCCGGCATCTTCCTCTTCTTTGCGTTGACGCCATTTGAAACCACCGCTGTAGCTTTTTTCTCAGTCTCTGGAGCTGGTGGAGTCTCAGAAGTTGTTTCAACAACCAGTTTCTTCTTCAGCGCTGTGCCCTCTGTAACCAGAAACCGGGTCTGCTCTTGGGACCATTTGTCGGCGCCTCGTAGGGCAGCCTCTTTCTGAAGGAAAGCTCTCAGCTCCGACATGAACCCGTTCTCGTCAATGTCCACCCCCGTGTTTGCATTGTACGAAAGGGCGGCGTCTCCGGGGATGAATCTCCAGAGCTGCGTGAAGGACGTGCGGGCGGCGAAGTATCCGAAGGATCCCATCGCGATATGGATGAGCGCCCAGTGCTGTTCCCTGACCAGGAGATGGTATAGATCAGGCATGGCTGAACAGAGCGCGTTGGCGTCAGCTTCAGTAGTGTTCAGGTGGCCGAGCATCGACATAAAGGAAGCTAGAGACGGTTTGCACTGAGATAGCAGCGCTGCCTTTGGATTATCGGAACTGGATGTGAAGAGGGCGTGCAGTTCTAGCGTTAGCTTCTCCATCTGATAGAATGCGCAGAGATGCCTCACTTTCGAGATGATATCCAGTATGGAACTGATGTGCTGGGCAAGGTGATCCTTGCTGCTGTAAGGTGCAGTCCTATACAGATTAATGAGGGAGAAGCTGAACTTAAAGATAGCTGTAATACTCTTCCCATCTACGGCGCTGCAGTCCTTTATTTCGCTGCACAACAGAAAGAAGAGCATAAGAAAAACAGCATCCTGGCATCATATATACTTGGTAAATACAACGGGAGAAGGGACTTACCATCGTTGCAACGCAGAGGCTAGAGCATGTACAGGAAGACCTATTACACCCGAACTAGAAGTTGGCAAATCAGTCGCGCCATGATTCTTCAAGTAGCTCTGTAGATACCAGGCAAAAGATGTGAACAACTGTTTCACAGCCCGCGCCTTTACGCCATCCGATAACGAATCAAAAGGAAACCCTTCCATCAACAGTGCCAAATGCAGGATCGATGACTTGGGAGAGTTATGATCGTTCAGCACGGAGGTATAAGTCTGATCAATGGTTGCACAAGATGCATAGCTCAAGATGATACAGGATGCACGTGCAACCTTCCGCAAAGCACTGAGAGGCGCAAGAACGTTCTCTGGGGACGCTACAGTCTTCAACAGAAGAAATAGTTGATTGATTAAATAAGCCGAAGCTTCATTTTCAGCATAGCGCATGAAGAAACACCATAGCTCTGTTAGGACTTCCAAGCAAAGGAAATGGGGATGGAAAAGGCTCTCAAGTAGGAAGGCTTCCAACTCATTCCAAGCAGCACCTGAAGCGGCAGCAGCAATCATATAAGTCTTCAGGGCTTGTATGAGGAAAGTATACACAGGTTGCCAGGCAACCACAGGAGGATGGTCAGCACCATAGAATGTAGCAATTTGGCAGCCAAGGACAAATGAGTAGACATCTTCCAATGTTAAGGTATTAAGAAGAACAGGTAGCTTTTTAGATAATTCGATGACCATCTCTTCTCCCAAGTTTGGGGAAATATTGAGGAAGTGCAAGAACACAATAAGTTCAGCAGGTAAAAGTGCTCTGTTTCTATTACCAACATCAGGATCCACAGAGAAAATGCAAGCCAATGAAGTCAAATTTATCTCTCTCTGATCATCCTGCACAATTTGAGCTGGGCTGTTAGCTTCTTCATTTTCTAAAAAATACTGCACAATCTGGCATTTTGACTCCAGTTTTACTTCTGATGACTTCATAAGTGTGTCTAGTAAAAGAAAGGAGCTAGGCTCCAATAGTTCAACAAGTGCCTCATTTGCTGCCTTCAACAGGGGATCTCTGCTGAATAAAATACTTGAGGATGATATCACCAACACACACCTGATTATGTCCTTATATATAGTCAGTGCTTCAGATGGGTAAACAGAACAAATCCTTACAGCATTTATTAAGAAAAATTTGATTGGTAGGAGTGCCCTTCTAGCTTCCGAGATACCAAGGACTTCTTGTAGCGACATGCACCATGTATCTGCAGCAACCCTCAGAGATTCGACGACAAGAAATATTAGGGTCGAGACGATATCACTGACACTTACTTTTACTTCTATCAATCCTTTGCCAAGTTGCAGTAAGGAAACTACACCCTTCCATGATACATTCAATAAGGCCACCTGGCTTCCACCACTGGATGCTGCATATGTTCCTATTTTACACAAGGTCTGAATAGTGCATGTTGTAATCCTGGTCACATCACTAGTAAGATCTGGTACCTCGTGTTTCACAGTTGTACCTTCTGTAAGCATGCTCATTCTGCTTATATCTGACTTTGCAGCCTCACAGTATGCTCTGCACAGCTTAATGGTTTCATCCAGAAAAACAGGTGCAGCCTTGGAAAAATGTGCTGCAGCTCCAGGAATTATCTGTCAACAGATATCTATCAGAGATGGAATTGCTGCAACATTAACATTTCAATATGGTATATACCATTGCCTTTTAGTATGATCCAATGCAGAAAAATCAATAAAAACTTAGTCTGTTGAAGACATGTACTCCCTCCGTTCGGAAATAGATGTCTTGCATTTGTCTAGATTCGGATGTAGGTAGACATGTTTTAGTGCACACATACATCCGAATTTGGACAAATAGAAGACATCTATTTCCGAACGGAGGGAGTATTAGTCAAGACCATGAAAAGTCTTCTGTTTTTAAGGACGCAAATCCAACATTTTCACAAAATAGCCCACTTGAAGTAGCTAAAAGAAGCATGGTTAAAAAAGGCGCACCTAGGCGCTAGGAGACAGCAAAACGCCTAGTGCTTGGCCGTGCTATGAGTGCGCTTAAGGCGACTACGTGAGATAGACGCTGGGCAGAGGCAAAACTAGGAATTAATGCCTGGCTCTTTTTTGAACCTTGAAAAAAATGTGCAAGTAATTTGAGTCTGGAAAGGTCTAATCAGTGACATCGTGTGAGAGGTAACATATCTACTTTAACAAGCAGCACATTATTTCCATTCTTCACTTACATACCGTTGTTACATAATTTTCAGGAGGGAGGAAGCTAAGATATAAACTATTTAGAGGACATAAAATCTAATGGGGTGATTATAAAACGAAATAAAGTGATTTAGTTCTCAGAAAACGTAGCTTTCTTCCATGCAGCTTACACAAAGCTCTTCCCACTGCCTATGCTAGTTAGCCAGTTAATGCAACACTTGCAGAAGATTGGGGATGTTACCTTGTCGACTATTGAGCTTTCCATGAGTGTTAGCAATTCCGAAATAAAATCACCAGTTGTATGCACCACATCAACAGTAATGCATTTTGCCGCCATTGGAAGCAGCTTGATAGAGATATTTATGGTCAGTGAAATTATCTGCAGTCAAGGAGTTGAATCTTCATAAGAATTATTTAGAGAGAACCTCTACCACATGAATTAAAAAAGATGCAATGACACTCCAGCCGAAAAGCATTTGACTGCAAACTTAAAAGAACATCTTAGTGGAGAAATTTGTCAATTAATACTGTTATACCGTATACCTTATATCGCCTGTATCTAAATATAAAGCGTTTGTCTTGTAAGGATTAATACACTTTTTTTTTTGCTATACCTAGATTCATGTGTCCATACAATAAGATGTGATGCCCATAGTTTGTTCAAGAAGTGCAATATAGGTCCCAGTGACAGCTATACAGAACAAGGTGAAATCACAAATAAGGCAGGATCAATAGTTTAGAACTTGGGGTACTTTAGGCTATAAGATATCTGGAGGTCGGAGAAGCCTTAGCCCCGCGGAACATATTCTGTTAACCAAGCTATCCATTTCTAACCAAAGGAGCACAAACAAGCCGAACAAACTTAAAGGTGTAGATCCCTCAACCTCTAGGCATAAGCTATTGTGCTCTTCCTCCTGAACCGCTTCAGATTCATCAATAGATTCGACGAACCAAGTGAGATGCTTCCCACACCAGGAGCTGGCCTGGTACAGAAACCATTGATTCAGGAAGATAGCAGATACACAGCTATGGTTGGCAGGTCAAGTGAAGCAGAACTGCATTTGAAAAAAAAAGGCAAGAGGTACCTTTGCGCCAAGAGTAAGAAATTGGCCCAGACAGGCGGCTGTATCTGACCCGGTGCATTTCAGAGCAACCTGCAGAACTGACTTGTGTAGTGTGAAGTGTGATACGCCTGAACATGTGGAGTCATCCCAAGATACCTAAGATGCCGTTAAGGGAACACACACAACGAAAGTGACAGCAATTACTTAAAGGCATGTATCAGATTAGTAAGTGATGGAGGGACTCAGAATCACACCTAAATAAATTAACAAAACGGGGAAAGGATACAGCAAGGCTTTCCAGTATGAGGCCCAGATCATCGGCAGAAAACTGGGAAGACCTCTCAAGCTGGTTGATAAGGGCGATCCTGTTCTCCAAAACCTGTTGTTAAGACCAGCAGAAGTTAGCGCACAGCAATTGATTGTACGACATACCCATCGAAATTTAGCCTCTAATCGCCGTGCTGAATAATATCATGTGGTAAACCGCTGCCTAGAACCACACAAATCGAGCAGGGTGATCAACAATACAGACAGGAGGGCCGTCACGGGTACCACCAAATTCCAGCTAAGAACGCCCGCTCCCGAACCTCCGGTTGGCAATGCAACCGAATCCCGCTGTCGCACGCGCGCGCGCGTATCGAGCCGGAGCGCGGCCGCGGAGCCTCAAACGGAGTAGGTAAACCCTAGAGAGGGGGCGCGGAAATGGACGGCCGCGAGGTCGACGAAGGGACGCGCGCCGGTTGGGGGTGGGGGGAGATGACTCACCTCGGAGGTCTTGATGGCTTCGAGGAGGGGTACCAGCTCGCTTCTCCCCCTCTCCTCCGCCTTGCCGCCGCCGCCGCCGCCATCGTCGTCGATTTCCATTCCTCTCTCTATCTCCCGGCGCGCGTAGTGGCTTCCCTTTTCCCGCCCCGCCGCTTTTGTTGGGCCGCCGTCTGGGCTTCTTCGATGCTGTGCAAATTTGGCCCGATAACAGCCCACAGAAACGTAGCACCGTTTCCCGTTTCGCTAAAGGATTTAAATCGTGGGCTCGGCCCATTTAACTGCCTTTGCTCGTTCCGCCTCCCGTCTGCTTTCTGTTCCTTTTCCGTTTCTTTCTAGTTCCCTCACCGTCTGTTCTTTTCTTTATAGTTTCGCATCCCCGACTTCTTCCTTCCTTTGCACCGCCTCTCAGGAGTCTTATTCCTTCATGTTCTCGCTTTTTTATTCCCGAAAAATGTGCACCAAACGGAACAAGGAGACTCGCGAAACAGTCTTGTTTCTCGGCGTTCCCGAACAATGAGTCTTGTTCCTTTGTGTTCCCGTTTATTGTTCCCGAAAAATGTGCAGCAAACGGATCAAGCGCAGCGTGCAACGTTCCTTTTGTCCCACCTCGGAAGCCGAAGGAGATCCGCACCAGCTTAGCTCGGTCTGTCCACTGTTGTACGAGCAATATGAAGGCACTCAATACCATCTGACAACCAGGACCCACCGCCGAAGGAACCAGCTGAACAAAAAGGAACAGGAAGCATACTACAAAGGAACAGGAACATGCACAACGAGTAAGTGGGCCACCAAAACAGGCCCAACCGGGCGATTCCAGAGCAAGGGATCCGCTGCCGTCCTCGTCATGGATGGAGGGAGCCGCCGGAGAAGCTACGACTGGCGCTGTCTGAGTGTTGCCACCATGGCCGGCCGAGTTCGACGACCTGTTCGCCGACGAGAGGTGGGCGCTGATGAGCTCATCGTCGGCGGTGGTAGAGCCTGCTTCCCCGCTCCTCCTCCGTGACTGTATGTCATATAGGAATGATCAGTACATAACTACATATACACCGATACACATGTGTTTTAGTTTGTTACTCGCTCTGTTCTTAAATATAAGATCCCTCACATGTTGACTAGGTACGGATCCAAATGAGTAAACATATAGACTAAAACATGTCTAAATACATGTATATATATGTGAAACTGAACAAAAGATAAAACATCTTATATTTAGAAACGGGGTGAGTATCTATCACCTGTCGTTCATGGATCGATGGATGGATGCAGAATTTGAGGGGCCAATGGAGTTACTGGGCGGGCCGTGGAGGATCTTCACCGACACCGCCGTCGTCCGTCGTCAGGTTCTGGATATGGCGAACCGACGCGACTGGGAGCTGCGACGCGAGAAGAGGGAGGCGATGCTGCTACCGGTGCGGCGATCCGGTCCTTACGTCGCCGCCAACGACAAAGCAGATTAATTCATCTTGGACCAAGTTCAACTGCTCAAGACTCCTAATTCGTTAACTTTATAATTACGCTCTTAATGTTTTTGCAACAATTACGTCTCTGGGTGTTATATTGACGGAGATGACCATGGCCAGTGCTGATTTTTCGATCCACCGAATACTAATTGAGTATCGCACGCAATAGAAATGTTTGCCTAATTTGGTCAATTTAGAATAATATAAGTATTTTCCAACGACCGTAAATCTCGTACGCCGTGGCCTTTTTGCATTTTACCCCCTTAATTTTTTCCCGATAGAACCTCCCTTATCACGCAGCCCTGCCTATGGTCAAGGTGCAGCTCGGCACGGCGCCAGCCCTCTTCTTTCTCGATGGTCTCTCTGTTTCCCCCTGTCGCCGGCGCTCGGAGACCTGCAGAAGTGCAGATTCCCTCAGACGGTTCACGGCGGAGGGTGGGGCGCACAGCGAAACCCGCGGCGCGGAACAAGGCGTGCATAGGAGGTGGGACTACGGCGGTCGGCAGGGTGGCGGTTATGTTTATCGGGGGAGGTAGTGCAGTGTGTGGTTGGCCGGATCCGTTCGTCCATGTCCATGTCCCCTAGAGGCATGGCCGTCCCCGTGAAGTACTCTCCTTCCAAAATGATGCTCCGTTTCTCTTCCCAGTCCAATCGTTCTATACTCCTGTGACTGCTACTATTTCTTTGTGCAAGGCAATGCCCTCAAGGAGTTTGACGAATTGTTCCGGTATGCCCCTGGCCTCGCGCTCCGTGGCGGATGGCACCTCCACCTGATGCCGCGATCTCACGTTTCACGACATTTCTATGTTCACGTGCTATTTTGTGAACTCCATTCAAATTACAAGCATGTGATTAAGATAACGACATGTTGTCATAAAACACGAGGCAATACCTTTTTTTCCTTTCCTTTCCTTTCCTTTCTTTATTATTATTCAATCAGTATGTAAATGAAAAACACTTGAATGCAATAGTTGCAACTCGATCCCGGATGTAATGTAACGACCCGCTGCATGAAAAAACAAATGTAAAAACCCCGGTCCAAACTTGAAAGCCAAGTCGCGATGAGTTTATCTGTAGAGGATTCATTCATGTGCAACTCCGAATAGGTCGATCAACAACTCATCAGTATGACCAAACTTCCTTAGAGAATCTATGAACTCTGTCATGGTGAAACTCCGGTACATTGCCGGCTTTTCCGCTGTAACAAGCTCTGGGAGAGGACCAAGCAAGTCGGAGTCGCCGCGGCTGCCTGCAGGATTGAAAAAGACGGCAAGAGAGGCCCTGGCATCTTGGCTAGACTTGATCCTCACCCTGTGGTCCACGCTATGGTACTCATTGTTCGAAACAAGCTGTAAATTTTTGTGGGAAGAAAACAGTTAGGTATTTCCACATTGTTTTTAATATCTTGTGCTAATTATTTTATACTAGTTTGTTAAATGAGAGACCCGGAGAATAAAGTTTTCTGTATTATGCGGGTGTTTACCTTGAGCACGTCCCCAACGTTGACGAGAAGTGCGCCCGGCACCGGCGGCACGTCCACCCACTGCCCGTCGTTGTCGCCGCCGTTGATGCGCACCTGAAGCCCTCCGATGGCGTCCTGTGCTAGAACGGTGAAGAGGGAAGGGTCGGTGTGCGCCGCCGCGCCCTCCACCCGCGCGGGCTCCGGGCATGGCGGGTAATAGTTGCACGCCATCAGCCAACCTTCCACCCGCGTCGCCGTGTCCAGCCGCTCAGCTTCGACGCCCAGCGCCTCCGACAGCAGCCTGGCCATCTTCTTTCCCAGCTCGTCAATGCACCGCAGGTACTCCAGCAGCGCGTCCCGGCATGCTGCGGGGAGACGGCCAAGGTCGAGCTCCACGATGTAGACGGATCTGGCCCCGTCCTCGCCACGCTCTCGGTTCCGTTGTTCACCCACCGCCGCATGTTCCCTTCGTCCGGCAAAGGTGTGTTGGAGGAGGAGGAGGAGAACGGTGTCATCTCCTACGCCCCCTACTCGAACGGCGTCGACGACGGCACCGGCGCCAAGGACGCCGATGGGAGGGCGCGCCGCCGCCGCGCGAGTTTCGAGAGCCTCTCGGCTATCGTCGCGCGAGTCGCAACACGCGGTTGGCCCGTCACGTGCATCGTGTCCAGCCTTGTGCTCGCCAGTGCACTTGACGCCGCACGCGAGCACGCCATTCCCATGGCCGTGTTCTGGATCCAGCAGGCCGCCGTCCTCGCCGCCTACTACCACTACTTCCACGGCTACGGCGAGCTCATCGCGTCGCACGTCGGGGACCCCGAGTACGAGGTGACCCTGCCAGGACTGTGCCAGGCTCTCCGGATCCGCGATTTCCCGTCGTTCCTCGTCGATAGCACCGGCGAAGAGATGGTCAAGGTCCAGAACGGCGCGCTGCGCGAGCTGTTCGAGTTCATGGACGAACCGGGAGAGAGTGCCAAGTTCCTCGTCAACACTTTCGAGGACCTGGAACCTGCGGCACTCGCGGCCATGAGACAGCACCTGAACGTGTTCGCCGTCGGGCCCGTGGTTGGGTCCTCGGCCCACGCGCGGATCCACCTGTTCAACCACGCCAGCGCCGACAAGAAGAGGTACATGGAGTGGCTCGGGGCACAGCAAGAGATGTCGGTGGTTTATGTCTCGTTCGGCAGCATATGGACGTACAGCAAGCTGCAGATGGAGGAGATCGCGCACGGGCTGCGGCAGTGCGGCCGTCCGTACCTGCTCGTCGTGCGCAAGGACGGGCGGCAGGAGGACGTGAGCAGCTGCCTCGACGACGTCGTGCGGGAGGGGAAGGGGATGGTGGTGGAGTGGTGCGATCAGCCGGCGGTCCTGTCGCACCCTTCCATGGGATGCTTCATCACGCACTGCGGCTGGAACTCGACGCTGGAGGCCATGGCCTTGGGCGTGCCGGTCGTTGCCGTGCCCAGCATGTTGGACCAGCCAACGAACGCGTTCTTGGTAGAGGAGGAGTGGGCTGTCGGCGTCAGAGGAGACCGCAACGGCGAGGGAGTTTTTTCCGGAGAGGAGCTCGCAAGGTGCGTCGAGTTGGTCATGGGCGGTGGCGCGAGGGGCGTGGAGATCAGGGAAAGAGTGGAGGCGCTGAAAGGGATGGCGCGAGACGCAATGGCTTCTGGCGGGCCCGCTGAGAGAGGGCTGCGAAGCTTCCTCACAGCGGCCAGCGCTACGGATAAAACTTAGGTCCGAGTCGATTCGTCGTCTTTGGCGTATGTATGACGTCTCCGATCCCTTGGCGGTTGGAACGGAGGAAGGTATGGATGTAGCAGACACGTAGGATACACCTGTATATCCATCAACTATCATGACCGTCGAATCTGCATCCAGCGAATGATATAATTCCTAATTGATGTACTGATACAAAAAATCATGAGTAAAATAAATAGGGATGAATGCCAAAAATGGATTTTCCGGAAATGAGTAAAATAAAGCCCTACGGATGCTATCAATCTTTGGAAGGGCTTCAACCGGCACGCTGAGCACGGTAATAAAATAGATGACAACACTGGTGAGCACCGCCTTCACGAGAACCGCCCGTCCTCCCATGGCAGCATGCCTTCCAATCCAAGGGACTAGCTTACCGGCCATCCTATCTTCCTAGCTAGTGTTGAAACTGAGCACGCCTTAGTCGAGTGACCGACAAGAGAAGCCCAAGATACTTCATGTGGGGAGCGAAGCATGGACTGCTGGGAAGGCTTGGAGAATATCATCAAGGTTGATTCCCGCACATCGGATAGGGGCCACTTGGCTCTTTGCGCAATTGGTAACGAGGCCGGTGACCAAGCCGAATTGAGCTAGAGTGCTTGCCAAAAATTGAATGTCGCTTTTAATCGGAGCCATGAAGATAGCCGCATCATCGGCGTAGAGGGAGGTGCGGACCGTGGGCGATCTTCCTCGAATCTTGTGGAGGCGCCCTTGCATGGTGGCTTTGCGGAGAATATGATGTAGAGGGTCAATGGCCAACACAAAGAGGAGTGGGGATAGGGGATCACCTTGCCGAAGGCCTCTACCATGCTTTATTTGGTCACCGGCAATGCCATTTAGGAGCACCCTCGAGGAAGACGAAGAAAGGAAAGCCGCAAGCCAATCCGAAATTTAGGAGGAAAGCCCAAGTGTTGGAGGAGGTCCAAAAGGTAGTCCCATCTCACCGAATCAAATGCTTTTTGATGTCAAGCTTAAAGAGGAGCGTTGGAGTTCTCGATTTGTGGAGCGTTCTTGCGGGCGTGGGGGTTTCCCGCGCGACAGTGGCAGGCGTGGTCCTGGCGATGGCGGAGGCCGTCACAACGGCGGATACAACGGAAACGGTGGCCGTGGCAACAACCCTGGGTGCGACGGTAATGCTCAAGGCGGAGGGCACGTGCCAGATATGTGGCATCTATAGCCACTATGATCTACGGTGCTATTTGCGTCTCAATCACGTGATTCAGCCTAAACCGTCCAACCAAGCCACCAATGACTCCAACAACGGTGAAGGATATACCAGCTATCCAAACTTGTATATGGATCCACCGACCACATGACAGAAAGACATGGAGCGACTTCACGGCCATGAGAATTACAGGGGCAACGAACGCATCGAAGTTGCTAATGGTGCGCACATATAATGTCGAGGTGTGCATGCAGAACTTTTGTTTGGAATTTTTGACATTTCATGATGTTTTTTGGGTGACAGGATAATATATTGCCATGTGTCAAAGTAATTTTTCCTGCGAAATGATTCTATTACATTCCACCTAGTTTCACAACCAAACACACCGCCACCAGGTACGTTAAGGCCGACCTGGGCCGTGGCCCGCCCAGAAATTGGTCAGTCCTTCGTATTTCTTGCTGGGCCGGCCCTATAAGACTCCACTTTAAAGGAAAAACTTCTTCTGCTGCAACCTGGCCCGCCAGGAATTATGCTGAAGCTCCATCCGATTAATATAATCACCCCACGACGCTTAACCTCACCGATGATTGGATCCTCCCACGGTTTGAGTGCATGGACATGGACCCAAGTTCGAGATCCCAAAGCCCGGGACAGTGCCGCGCCTTTTGCACGTCAAACCGCCAACCTCACCGCCGGCAACCTGCACTGCATTACCACTATCTTCCTTCCGGTTGCTGTTGCCGATGCGACCTGATGACAGCAACTGGGCGTCTGGACAAGAACCCTCAATTTCCTCTCCAAATACTGATACCACAAGACACCCGAATTTCCTGGTGGTACTCACTGCAGGGAGTATACAAATAATCCAGTACCTGGTGTCAAATGTTCTATGTCAGCAAAGGACCAATGTCCCTGTACCTGGTGAAAACCATGATTACACCATCATTGTTCAAAGACCTGGCAGAGCTACGACCATGGCGCCGACTCTCAATCACCACCTGTAACAATGTAATACTAACATATAACACTTGAGCTACAAAAAACTTATAACACGGTTCCATAATCAGACTGCGAGTACGAAAAACAAGATCAAACACAGAGGATGCGAGTAATACAATGACCCCCACGACGCCTGCCTAATCTCACCTCCCGCAGATGATTGCTTTGAGGCGACACCGCCCCAAGTTGGAGATCCAAAAGGCCAGGACAGTGCCGCGCCTTCCGATGCCAAACCGTCAAGCTCACCGGCAACGTGCAGTGCATTACTACTATTTTTTCTTTGACTTGATAGCATCAATTGGGTGGTGTTGTAACTTCTGTTTCGACAAGAGGCCTCAGTTTCCTCTCCAAAGAGAAGGCCAGGCCCGAATTTCCTGCCGGTACTACTACTAGTAGTAGTTGAAGGTAGTACTAGTATCAGAAATTAATTTGGTAGTAGTGCTATAGTACTGACCTCGTGTCAAATGTATGCCCCTTTTTATGCCAGCAAGGGCCACTGGACAAGAATCAAATGAAGAGGTGGATCGAGCACAACTTTACAAAACGACGAGCAAAATGCTGTGCATCCAAAAGCGCTTTACTGCCTTCCCAAATTCCAGCTTTCAGAAAAGATGGAGCTAGCTCCAGTCCAGAGAGCAATGCACATACCTGAGATCCGGGGCCAGAAACTCTTCTCCCGTTTCATCAACAACAGACCACGGAAAAACACCGTGCCCTGGTTTGCTACCCTTCTTACAGCGGTGGAACGGGTCTGAAACTCTGAATCCACAACCTGGTCGATGAAACAAGTGTGAGGAAACTTGCTGAAATGTAGTCCCACATGGCCACATTAACTTCAAGCATCACCATGGAACAGGAACTCATCAACAAGTTCAGAAAATATAGTTACTTCACAGAACACCAGGCTCTGTCTTAGCTCTCATTGTTGGCTGAGCCAGGTAACCAGTCTCTCCATTGTCTGTCCATTTGACATAGCAATCAGAAAACAGCAATAGCTTGCATGAAGATAGAGGCATCCCTACAAGTACCAGTCTTGAGTATTAGCAAATTGAGCATATCAAAAGATAGTGTACACAAATTCCAAGCCGTGCAGCTAGAGCAAGATACACAAAATTACTGAAATCTGTTTTCAGAACTGCAGCACGCCGGTGGATGAGCTGCCGCAGCCGTTGCGTGCCAGGGGACATATTCTTCTCCAGCAGCAGCAACTATGAGATGGTGCGCCTAGTTTTGGCCAGAGCCACAAAAACAGTGAGGAACTACCACAGCCTCGTCATCAACACCTTCAACGCTCTGGAAAACCGCCGAGCTCGAGAGGATCCGCCATGAGCCACATACCGCCACGGTCGCCGTGACGGAGTGACCGCGGGTGCACATGTGGGGCAAAATCTAGACCAGTTTTTTGGAAGACGCAACTTTGTGACTAATGTGCACGTGCCGGGCAAGTTCGTAGACTAAAGATGTATTTCTCTTGTTCACGACCTGGCAGAGCTACACCTATCGTGCCGACTCTCAATCACCACCATAGCCAAACAATATCAAAACAGACTGGGAGTACAAACCAAAAAAAAAATCAAAACAGAAGGTGCGGCTCAAAAGCATCGCCATATCTGACTAATATAATCACCCCACGACGCCTAATCTCACCTCCAGCTGATGATTGGATTCCATGCTTCAAGGCTACCCAAGTTCGAGATCCCAAAGGCCGGGACAGTGCCGCGCCTTTCCATCTCAGTTTGCCAAGTTCACCGGCAACGTGCAATGCATTACTACTGTTTGCTTTCGATTTTCTGTTGTTTTCTTACTCGATAGCAGCAACTGGGTGTTGTGTTTCGACAAGAGGCCTCAATTTCCTCTCCAAATATACAAGACACCCGAATTTCATAGTGGTGCTAGTACAAGGTATATATAATAATACTAGTATACGGACAACATGTCAAATTCATGCCCGTTTTATGTCAGTCCACAGGGACAAAACAGAGCAAATAGTGCATCCAAAAGCGCTTTACTGCATTCCCAGATTGTAGGTAGCTTTCAGAAAAAGAGGAGCTAGCTTCAGAGACCACGTACCTGAGATCCGGGACAAGAAATTCTCTCCCGTTTCATCATCTTCAGACTTGATTCCACAACCTGATCGATGAGATCGGGGTGTGACGAAACAGGGCAGTGAACCGCCGGAGCTGTCGTTCTGTAAACTGCTGAAAAGCAGTCCCACATGGCCATATTAACATCTCTCGAGATTCAAGCAGGCAGGCAACATCACCATGGAACAGCAACTCATTGCAAGTGATGGAACGAGACTGTTTTTTTTCCTGTCCCAGCTACAACAAAATTAACAACTGGACCAATCAAAAAATATCAAGACATCACACATTAAGAATCTATAACATAGTTCTGTGTTGGCTGAGCCTGGTAACCAAACTCATGCTACCGTTGAACATAGCTATCAGTGGAAAAAGCAATATCTTACACCATTTAAAAGGTATCCCTGTAACTACACCTCTTTGACTGTTAGTCAATTGAGCATATCAAAAGATAGTACCAAAAAACAAACAAAATTCTGGAAATAACACAGAAGCAAAACTGATATACCTCTAAATCTTGCAAGGATTTACGGAACATTATTGCGCCAACAAAACAAAGAAAACTTCTAGTGTGAAAAGTATATATAGAGAGACAAGAAACGGCTATGTGTCATAGTTTTCTCAAACGTGGTTTTGGCACCACTTCTTAACACGCCTGTAGGGGCTGGATCATCAACAACATACATGATCACCAAAGCTACAGCGTCTAAGGGACTTTTAACGGCATATCTGCATCAGAGCGCCTTCACCGAGGGCAATTCTTTTGCACCCTTCATCTCATCTTATAAGAGCAGCTAGTTGTACAGAACGGTCTACTTCTGACCTCCCCGTTCGATCTTCCAAGAATTCTTGGCTGCAGACGAGTCGCCGCCGGAGTCAGCGCCTTTGTCGACCTTGGGCTTGGAGAAGAACGGATCCCACTCATGGGGTCCGATCGTCCGCTGCCCTTCTTCTAACAGATCATACTTCCAGCTGTTCTCTTCGACGAAATCTTTGTCCTCGCTGTTTGAGACGATGTCTCTTCTCATCTGTGTCACTTTCTTGATGATCGCCGCTACCGATACATCAAATGCGTCCTTGAGGGTTTCCAGCTTCGACCTTGGATCGGCGTATATCACCCTTGGTATGAGACTGATGACCTCTTCCCTCATCTGCTTGACGACATCTGGATGGATACTTCTCAGTATCGCCTCAATGCTGACATTTCCCTTGCGGACGCCGCCTTCTGGAATGAAGACGGAGTACCTCGTGTAGTTCTTCGGGAGGTGCCATGTATACTGGACGTACGCTGAACCGGGATGGAAGAAAACAGGAATGCAGCCTGCTAACATGGAGTCGAAGGCAGATCTTCTGGTGTAGGAATCACCCTGTGGCTGCAGGCAGAACAGAGAGCTCTGGAACATCTTCATGATCGCGCTCGGGGAGTGGCACTTGCTTTCTCCAAGGTCACACTCAAGCAATTTACAGTAACTCGACGCCCTGCACTGATCGATGAGCTTCCCCCGAATGGACATCGGATCACCTGGACGAGGAGCCCCCGCGAAGGAGAAGAGCCACGGCCTCTCCAGGCTCCTCATCCTGTCCTGCCAGAGGAACACGTCGGCGTCCTTGGCAGGGTGGAAGTAGGTCGGATACGGTACCGCGAAATCATTGGCATTCCACGGGCTGGACTCCACCACCAGCATCGACATGTTCTTGGCGGCCGGCATGAACAGCAGCTTGTTGCCCCAATCGGATTCTTCATCAGTCAACCGCCTGAAATCCCAGGCGATCCTGCCCCCAACCAAGAAATGGTCGCGCCCGCCCATGACGTCCCACTCGGGCCTCTTCCTGAGCCACTCCACCAGGTCACGCGACGCGGCGTCCCGCATCGAGATGTTGTACCCCCAGAGGTACCTGGCGACGTCGAAGCCGGCGTAGAAGGGCACGAAGACGGCGGCGGCGAGGGAGGAGTCGTTGGTGAGGCAGTCGTACTGCTTCATGCGGTTGCCGAAGATGACGTCGACGGCGAACTGGTTGGTGGCGTGCCAGCCGGTGGCGGAGAAGACCCCCTCGTCGTCGTCCAGCGGCGGGCCTAGCCCGTCGTTGCTCATGAACTTGCACATGTTGGTCCAGAGGCTGAGGCGCTGGCACTCCCGGATCATGTCGGAGTTGAAGCGCGGCGGGAGGTCGTGCACGTAGATGTACCGCCCCCCGCACGGGTCGCTCCCGTTCTCCGCCGCCCAGGGCGCGCTGGAACGGGTACTCTATCTGCCTCGGGGGCGCCTGCTGGACGACGGCGGCCGAGGGCTCCTTGGGAAGGGTGGTGGTAGGGGGTGGCGGCTCCGAGGCGAGGATGGGGGGCGGGTCAGAGACGCGGGAATCGCGGGCAATGCGGGTGGCGGCGGCGACGTCGGGGTCGACGACGGCGAAGTGGAGGTAGAAGATGAGGACCCAGAACATGACGCAGAGCGAGGCGAGGAAGCAGAGGCGCGACTGCGGCGGCTTCCCGCCGCCCTTCTCGCGTCGTCGAGGTGGGACGGCAGCACGGGGCGCCGCCTCATGGTGGATGCCGGCCTCACCCGCCCCCGCGCTCGCGCCGTGCCGCCGCCGCCCGATTCGCCGGTCAAAGGCAAGCGCCGTCCGGGCCCCTCCGCATCAACGCCGGAACCACCGCCCAGAACTCGGGGCGCGCCGCGGGAGAAACGGATCGGTGGAGGGGGAAGGTTTTGGTTTTGGTTTTGATTTTGGGGAGGAAGGAAGGAATGGGAGGCTTATTACGAGGAAGAAGATTTTGCTCGCGGGCGGCGTGGGATTGTTTTCGATTTGGGGGTTGGGGGAAGGATGTTTCAATGGCGTCTTATTTTTTGGCCGGAATGGGGAGGAATAAATGTGGGCGGAACGTGGCGGCCGACGACGAGGCCATCCTCTGTCTCATGGCGTGGGGAGTGTCGGTAGGAAGGAGATCGATGATGGAAGCTAGGAATAATAATCAGGGCTCCTTTTTTGGAGGGGTGTTTTTTTTTGTATTTTGTCGGTGTTTGAATTTTTTTTACGTGAAAAAAGCCGTATCATCGCCTTTTAGAACTTGGAATAAAATTTGAGGCAGCTAGAAATTTGGTTGGCATATCCCTATGAGAGCTGTTAAATTCTACTACCTCCGTATCAAAATGTAAAACTTTCTAACCTTTTTGTGTTTGTTCAAATTCGTTACTAAATGAGTGAATCAACACTCTAAAACATGTCTACATAAGTACGAACTAGAACGTGTCGATCCGGAGGTGACCGCCGCAGCAGTGTTGTCGTTCAATGTGATTGTGAACAGGACATAGTGGTGCGCTCGTGTAGAAAAAGGAGTCAAACCAGTGAAGAAGTTCTCGGCCTTATCCCCTCCTCGCCTCTGTAGCAAGAGGAAAGAAGGCGATTTTTGGGGCGATCCCGTCGATCCACCGTGCGCGCCGCGAGCCGTGGGATTCCTCTCCTCCGCTGGCCGCTCCGGCGGCGGGAGGGTGGGGGATCCCCGACTCCGGCTTGTATATACGGTAGGGTAGGGTGGGGGTCTCGCCGGCGGCGCTCTGGAGGAGTTGGTGCTGCGGGCGGGCGGTTTGGTGCCGGCGTGATCTTCTCCGGCGGCGGAGTTCTTCGGGGCTCCTCGTCGTCGCGCTGGACTGGCAGGAGCTCGAGGCCCGGTGCGGTGCTCGAGTTCGGCTGCCTCCCGTCGGATCCGTGGTGGCGGCGGATCCGGTGTCTGGAATTCAGATCAGGGCGAGGTTGGCGGCTTCTGCCGGCGGCGGGATTGAAGACGACTGCGGCAAGGTGGAGGTGCTGGTGCGGGAGCCGGGAGGGTGATGGCCGTGCTCGTTTATCGGCATAATCTCCGTCGCTGCGCGGCGGGTGGGCTCGGCGGCTTTCTTCAACAATGGAGGCACCCTGGGGCCGTGGTGAGAAGGGGGTCGGTGGTCTTCGCCGTCGCCGCCGGTGAAGGTGCTGGCGTCTGCTCGAGTTCTGTTCCCCTGCGTATGTATTTCTGTTCTTTGTTTGTACTGTGTACGATGTATATGGTACTATGTTGAATATACGTGGGCTTTCAAAAAAAAAAAGGAGTCAAACCGTTGTAATACAACGGAAGCGAATGGTCATGTCGAGACGCTCCCAAATACTCCCTATCTATCTATCATCAAGTAGAGTTTTTTTTCAAAATGGACTATGTTGATCGTGACATCAAGTCAGAGGAAATTATTAGTAATATACAAAAAGGCAAGGTCAACTACTATGCTCAATCATCCTGTTGGTAGTGCGGCCTATGTTCGAGTGGTTGGGTGTAAACGAACGAAGGTGATGAAAACCACTGGGGGTGATCCTGCCGACACCGGTTTTCACCGAATCTGCTGCCGCGGCAGCGCTCGACCGACAAGGACAAGGGTCGGGTCTGGGAGCTCGGGAAACCTTGCGCGTATCCCGCTGGTCCTTGCAACCTGGTGATAGTAGAATAATCAGATCCGCTGATGCACGGCAGAGGCTAGTGGCTGTAACAATACGAGGAGGTTATCAGTAGAAAAGAAGAATTAACCAAAGACTCGGCGCAAAACACAACGGCAGAGGTAGTAGTTACATGTACATATACATCCAAATGTGGATATATGTAAGTCAATTAATTTGGAACGGAGGGAGTAGTAGTTACACATTTAATAATTTATCCACCGCGCGTAACCCCATTTAGCTCCAATTTATCAGGCTATCGCCTTATTTTAATGGTTACCGCTATTTTAAAACATTACCTGTATTCTACGGCTCTGTCCCGGAGCAAAGCATCATCATCTCCAGCAGCGTGAGTAGCAGGAGGAGCCGCCAACTGTCAGCCGCTTAACCATAGCTTCAAACAGCAAGATTAAGGAACGTAAATATACTACAGTAATTCTGGGCGGTATGCTGGGTCCACGATCACCGGCCGTCTGTCTCATGGCTTACAAAACTATTCTTCTTTTGTGTGTCCATCTCCCATGTTAAGGAAGTTGTCGATCGTGACCCGATCGAGATGGCCACGTTCCTTACTACTAGTGAGATTGGTGGGTAGTGGCTGCCCGTTTTCTGAAAACCCTACTTCTAGGTTGAAAGAAATCTGGAGCTTGGTTCACAAATACATATACACATCACGTGAAGTTTTGTCCAAAAAATCTCATATTTTGGACTACACAAAAAAGAGAAAATTCTGACAAATGGAGGATACACTATTTACCCTTTTTGTGCCTAGAATTTTGGTAATTTGTTATAGACTCCTAGCATTCACAAATTACTACCGCTACACCAAAGAACACCAAACCTACCAGGAACACTACCACAAACCTCCGCAACTCCAGACTTAACAAACCAGCATCCATCTACGGAAGATAGCACACAGCCAAAATATCCAAAATGAAAGGCAACTAAACAGCTATTACAGTCCAAAATTCTTTTTCATTTAAGTTCCTCCAAGCACTCTTCCTTTTCTTTTTAACTTTCAATCAACCCCAATGCGTTTTGTCATCGGCCCCCAGCCAGCTTTCATGCTGAAGACCTCACTTGCCACCCCTGCTAGCCATCGTGCCGCGCAGCGTAGGCCCTGCCGTGCGTTTGGATTCTGTAAAAGTGCCCAATAATCAATCCAATTAGCTATACTATACATTATGGCAGTAGGATCATGCAGGTAAACATGATCAAAGACAGCAGCATTTCTGGCATTCCAAATTGCCCAAATGATAGCTGAACCCCCCACCGAAACAGCACATCTATCTCTTATGGTAAACTTCATCACCCACTCACTCAACTCTTGGAAGTGCACATGAATGTCCATTATCCCTGTGGCGCATTTAACTACCCCCCAGACATACCTTGCCAAGGGACATTCAAAAAACAAATGATCTAAATTCTCTACATCATCATAGAAGCAACACTTTTTATCCTTCCCTTTCCAACCTCTCCTGACGAGCACATCTTTAGTCAAAATGCTGTTATTGAAAGCTAGCCAAAAAAAACTTTAATTTTTAAGGGAATTTTGACCGTCCATATACTCATTTGTTTCCACTTAATTGGACCTGCTTTCAAAGCTAGGTACATGGATTTAACCGAAAAACAACCAGATTTAGTAAGAAGCCATTTACACCTATCTTCTTCTTCTACTAGTCTAGTATCCATACAAGATCCAAGAGTTCTCTCCATAACACACCAGTTTCACCAAATAAACTACGTCTAAATTTGATAATTGACCAGTTAGAGGAAAAAGCCTCAGAAACCAAAACATTACTACTAAACGTCAAATTATAGAGTCTATTAAAACGCTCACATAAAGGCTTATCTCCTATCCACAAATCTTCCGAAAATCTAGTTCTCTTACACCATTCCCTACTTCCGGATGGCACCCGCCGGGTACGGGTACGGGTTTGGCCCCCCATACCCGTACCCGCCTCTGCCCCCGCTCCCGCCACCCGCCCCCATACCCGCCGCCGGGTATAAATCTCCACCATACCCGTCACCCGGCGGGTCTACGGTACCCGGCGGGTACCCGCCACCAAGTTTTCATAGCAGCTGCAAGCCAGATATATTAGTCCACAACAGCAGTTTTATAGCAGCAAAACATCAGTTTTTCACAGGAAAACAACAGCTTTTTCACAGCAGCAATAAGCAACATAGAGCAGCATTTTCATAGCAAAATACACAACATATTTCAACACTCCAGATAGTTCAAATCTATACCAATATAAAAAGAGCGAGAAGAAGGCAGATCCAAGAAATCACAACCATCAAACTCATATCTAAGGGCTCAATAACCGCCCGTCCTTAGCGGTAAAACAAGGCGGAACGGACAACTAGCTAATCCGGAACGCTAAAACAACCCGGAGCGGGACGCTAGGCTAATTTCTCAACAACAACAAAAAAACGCCAGAGAACGCATCCATCCCCAACCGCCGCTGCACGCCCTGTCCACGCCGCCGCACTGCCCGGACGAGGACGACGCCGCCCCCGCTGCACTGGCTGCGCCGCCGCACTTCCCGGACGTGGACGACGCCGCTGCACTGCCCGGACTTGGACGGCGCGGCCGCACTGCCCGCGGGACGCAGTCATCCGTCACGGCCCTTGCGTCCGGCAACTGGTCGTCCCCAACTCGATAGCGTCTCCTTCGTCCGCCTGCTTGCAACGCCGGAAATCAAGTTTGTATGTACTTCACTTTTCTAAAAGTCCATTTATTTGGAATCAAGATCAGATTCAGTTTCAGAAACATAGTCTGGCAATCAAGATGTATACATGTGAGTTCGTTGGAAACATCACTATTGGTGGCTGTTTGGGAAAACGATGCTTCTGGCTGGTTTGGAGTATGACTTTGCAATCGGAAGTGCGATGTAGTCTGGTTGCATAAAAGGAATTTACGTTTCCTAGCTGAAACCAGATGGTTGCCCTTATCTGATATGCATTTTGTGCAGGCATAGTCAGATGGATTTTTCTGAACCAGCATGTCCGAATCTTTCTAATTGATAATAAATTTCTTAAAAAATTACACCTTTAAAAAGTTCTCATGATTTTAGTCCAGCAAAAATGGCTTTTTATAGTGAATTTTCTTACATGAAGCCATGAAGGATGGATCGCCTTTTAAGTGTGAAAAGAAGATATTTTCTTCTAGATATTATATGGGAACCTGAGGGGAGTACACGCACATTTCATGGTTTTGTTTTCAGTTATTTTTCTCCATTATTTTGCTTTCCTTTCCTTGCAGGACTATTCCTTGAATAACATAACAAATCCAAACCCATAGAATTTCTAAAGAGTATGAGGGTGACATAGGCTATGGTGGCATGGAATACTATTAATTTTTTTTTCGAATAAAGGAGCTCCTCGCCCTCGATTTCATTCCAAGAAACGAAACCGATAAACAAGATTCAGTTTATCTCATATTCATTAGCACCCACACGCCTCACTCTACTCCTAAACTTTTCCTCCTCTTATTTTTATTACAGGCTGGTTTTTCTTAAACCTCAACATCTACCACACCATAGAACTATTAATAGTTTGGAATACTATTAATAGTGAGATTAAAGTTCTTTACAATATGCCCTGCAAGTATTGACCAGCTTATTTTTCATTGAATAGTGTATTGTTTGTATGATTGTGAAGAGAAGGTGTTTACCTTCCTTTATGTTCATGTTCACAATCAAACAAAAATTATTGTTTTTATGTTCAAGACATGTTCTCACTTCACCCATCAATTGATTGTGTTTCTCGGCACGAAGTGTGATAAAAAGACCATGGCATGATCACGAGACTAGAGGTGAGAATTTCTAGAGATGATTACTTTAATTGGTGTCCATATTCTTCAACGTTATAGCGTTACAAGGTTTAAATTCGATGAAAAATATACCATTGTGAGGAAGAGTTACAATTATCGCATATTGTTTATTGTGAGGAAGACTTACATATTTGATGGCATTAAAGTTTGTACAAAACTTCTTTTTTGGTATGAGAACAACACGTGCATTGCACGTGCACGGTTACTAGTATAGAGAAGGAATGCAGGATGTTCACATATAGCAACATAGTGTGAATCACACAATCACACATTAGTTCATCACACAACAAATAGTTCAACACACTTAAACAAATAGTACAGGTCCAAGTGCACGAATCAAACAGTCCAACAAGTTCTCAAATCACAAATGACGTCTCATCTCCACAGCCCACAAGTTTGTATCACTGACAAGTGGGGTTCCGGGTATGCGGGTTAAAGGGGACGGGTTTGGCACCCCCATACCCGCCTCCGCTTCACCCGCTGGGTATAGATTTTTACCCGCTAAGCATACCCGCGGGTATTTTTTTACACCAAACTCTCCCCATTTAAGCCGGGTACCCGTCGGGTTTGCGGGTAACGGGTACCCATTGCCATCCGGATCCCTACTACTTTCCTACAAAATCTGGAAAAAAAACATCTTTAACACCCATTAAACCTTGGAAAAAATGGGACTGCCCCGGCTTCTTAACACACGGTGAAAGAGTTTTCTTAACATATTTTTTCCTAACTATACTTGTCACAAGCCCTCCTCATTTTCTAAACGCCATAACCACTTACTTAGAAGAGAAGTATTCATGATTTTCAAGTCTACAACACCCAGACCTCCTAACTCTACAGGTTGACAGATTTTATCCCAACTTACTAAATGGTATTTCCTTGTTTCCCTCATCCTCATTCCAAACCAACCGTTTTCTGAAAAGAAAAAAAACTCAAACTTCTTAGAGCATCTCCACTCGCGGCGCCCAAACGCGATTTGGGTCCGGCGCGGTCCAGTTTTGTGTCCGGCACGTCCAGCCCACGCCCTCAACTTGGGGAGGCTTGGGGCGGCCCTGGATGGAAGGAAACGCGACGCCACGTCGGCTCCGGACGCGCGGGTCACGCCTGGCAGTGAGACACGGACTATGTCTCGTCGTTTTCTCGCCTGATTTTATCCCCGTCTTTCATCGTCGCCCCAGTCGCCCCACTTTGCTCGTCGCCCCCGCCTCCCCCCGCCCGCCGGCTCCACCCAAACCTGGACGCCGGCGCCGCCGTTTGCTTCCTCTCCTCGACGGCCTTCGGTTTCAGGCACCAGCGATCTCTCCGCCGCTGTATTCGATACAGCCGTCCCGGCGGTCTCTCCGCGACCCGCCCTGCCTGCAAGGTGTTCGAATGAGCAAATGTGGGAGGTGATGAATTGTTGTGTCATCCTGCACAACATGATCATCGAGAGTGAGCGCTATAATCCAGTGCATGATCATATGCCATATGACTTTGAGGGTCCTCATGCACAGGTTGATCACAACGTGCCGACAGATTTCGATGATTATATCTCAATGCATTTGGAAATTCGTGATGAAAATACTCATAATGCACTCCAAACTGATCTAGCGGAGCATTTGTGGGCACGCCGGGGCATGGCAGCGGCAGAGGAGGAAGAGGAAGACGTTTGAACTTTATTTTATATATTTGAACTATTAAATATTGTATTTGAACTATTACATATTTATGTATGTTTGATTTTTCCTTTCACAAAATATTGAAATTCATGTAAAAAACATTTTTGGGGCGCCCTTTGGACGCCGCGAGTGGGGAACGCGGGCGCCCAAATGGAGCACCTTGTCCGGACAGCGCCCAAATGTCACGTCCGGACGGTCTTTGAGCGCCCATTTGGACGCCACGACTGGAGATGCTCTTACACGACCCGTTGGGCAATTCAAACATGGACATCATCATATATATAAAAAGGCACGCTTAAACAACCTGTCAGTAAAATTAGTCTACCACCATACGAATTTTGCTTACCAGCCCAAGTGCCCAACAAGTTGTAATTTTGTCTCTACTTTTTTCTTCCGCCTCACCCCAATCACTATTACTCAGCCTAACATGATTCATAGGTACACCTAAGTATTTATAATTTCCAGGGAATATGTGGGACGGCATGCAATTGCAGGCCAGGCGACGATCGATCGTCGGTGGCCGGCCGGTCAAAGGGCCAGCGTGCTCTGCCGGCGCCGGTTTTGTTTCACCCGGATCTGCGTACGCGACGACTGTTGCTTGGGTCCACGTAACCATCCATCGATGCATCACCGGCGCGCATATCGCCGCCACGAGCGCTGCCCTGTCGGTCCGATCGATCGCCACCTGGCCGTCTCGGTGATCCCGTACTCGAGGACGCCTGGAGAGTTTGCTTTCCGAGGTAAACGCCTAGAGAGTTTTTTTTTTTTTTTTGAAATTCCTGGTCTTATTACAGCTTGTAGTATCTGAACTCACGCACTACGCACTCCACACACACACAACACCACACGCACGCCACCCGTGCGCAAGCTAGACCTAACTAAACCATACTAAGACTTGAGCCTCCGCGAGCCTAGATCTTCCGGGAAATCCCTGCGGTGGTGGGCACACCACAATACCAGTGTCGAACCGCGGTGGAATTGGCTCCGTAGCTGGAACTGGGGCAGACTGATTTATGGGCTCAGTCTTCTGAGAATATATGCAGCCCATGGGGCCCTCCAGAAATTGCTACAGCGACAACACTGTTCACGTGAACAGTGTTGCGCTGGACACTGTTCACGCGAACAGTGCCGCGCGCAGGTGCGGGACGCAGAGTCGAACTCTGGCCGGCTGGTTGACGCCACCGCGTCCAACCACTGGGCTGAGAGCCCATCCGCTAAACGCCTAGAGAGTTGAGATCGATCAACCACCCCTACTTTTTCCAAGGATCGCTTCCGGTGAATACCATGATCCAGATGCGCTAGCTGTCGTTAATTTCAGGTAAAGAAAGGCGTGCACCACGTTTCGTAGGGTGTGGTGTGAGTAAAGCTGGAAACGGTTTAGGATTAACCGGGTTAAATGGTTCTGTTTTCCTTGTGGGCTTGATTGGTTCAGGTTGTCGTGGGTTTAGCGTGGTTATACTCCCTCCGTTCCTAAATGTAAGATGTTTAAGATGTTACACATATTGTCTATATACATACTAAAATGAGTTAACCTACACATGAAATGTGTCTAGAAACATTTATGTACGTATGAATGTGGACAAAGTCTTAAACATCTTATATTTGGGAACAGAGTGAGTAGTTGGGTACAGTTTTGGTTTTTGGAGGAATCGGTTGGGTCTAGTTAGGGGTATGGGCTTAAACAATTTGGTTCCAAACAGGTGCAGACTGTGGGTTTGTACTGCGCGGCAAGCGCTCAAGTCCGAACATGGGAGCGTCTCGTGTCGGCGGTGTTTACGCATGCAACTCATGTATGCATTACTTCATGACATCACTATGACATCATCATGGTGTATTTATACCGTATAGAGTTTGAAGCTTTCTAGAAACCTTTAGCCGAATCGATACACATCTTGCACGTGACGTCTAGGTGTGTGCGTGTACGGTCCCGGACCCAGTGGCTGGTATGGCTTGCTTCCATATGGTTCTCGATCGGTAGCTAGTAGTAGCTTTTGCATGCGGCGTCAACCCATTTGATCAACAGAGTGAGGGTCTACCGCCATCGTAAACAGCACATTCCTCTGAATTTCGCACACATACATCGAAACTAGTTCATAAAAAAAACCCATTTGATCAAACAGTTTTTAACCCATTTAATTAATGGTTAAACCCACAGACGGAGACACGGTTTAGTTTGGTTTGGGTGGAAGAACTATCAGGTTTGGTTTTGATTGGGCTGAGGTCAATATCAAATGGGTTTAGTTGCCACGTTGCTCATGCGGGTTCGGTTCAGGTATGGTTGAGTTTTCAAACCATTCTCAGGTTACCGTGTGAGCGGTGCTGAAGATAAAAAAAAGATTCAGGATGGAAGGAGCACGAGGAGAAGTATAGATTGATTTGGGCCTTTTACACCCAGCAGGCTCGAGAATTATGTGAGCCTCGTCGCTTCGGTCCATGTGCAATCACTGCATGGATCGTAAATTTGGGCTGTTTGGTAGGCCGGGTACGTTCACGATTTGGGTTGAATACAAGGTCTCCTAGTGGCCGAGCCAGCCCAATTCTCTCGCGTTCCTAACCTCTGCTTTCTCTGATCTGTCCATCTCGAGCCCAATTTTCTCACGTTCCTCACCTCTGCTTCCTCTAGTAGGCCCATCTGTGGAACCCAATTTTGCTACAAAAAAAACTTCCCTTTTTCGCATTTAAAAGTTAGATTTCCTTGTCGTAAGCCGTGGGATTTTAAGAGCTATAGAACATATCTACATATTCCTCCCACTTCTTGTCTGACCATAGTGCGCATCTACAATATCGTAAGTCATATCGACATATTCCGCCCACTTTTTGTCTGACCATAATGCACATCTACATATTCCTCCCACTTTAAGCCAAGTACACCATTTCTTTTATATAAAAAGATAACACGATAATTCAAAATTGATACCAAATGCACCCGCCTTTAAGAGAACTAGATAATAGCCAGCGCGTTGCAGTGGAAATCTTAAAGAAATTACAGGATATAAGAAATGATATTTGATGAATGAAATGGAGAAACTTATCTGGAATACGAAGGATTTGATTAGCCACAATATAAAAAATATAAATTTAAATAATAATATGTTCGTATATTTAACCGCTAAAATTGATGATGTGCAATACTCATCTTTCCAGCTTATAATATTTTCTTAGATTTTAAAAATATGACCAAGGTAGGTTATGGAGTATACGATAAAGGGGAAGTCTACTATGAAGCACATGATAGGAAGAGTCAAGGGAGCCAACTACATTATGGAGCATACGTGAACAAAGAAGGGCTATTTATAGAACCCAAGCAGAGAAACAGTAGTTTAGCCTAAGTAAGTTGTTGAGATCTGATGGTTATTAGTTGTGGACCTTTTATCCATGTAATATATTCTGTGAGGAGTATGAGGAAATTTTATCCCCACACATGTGGATGGTCTTGGATTTCATTCTGAGCATGTTGATTTTGTTGGCAATTTTTTGTTTTGTTTGTACTGTGTGCAGATTGATCCTAGCCGTGGGCGTATGCGGTTCAGCCGTCGGCTCAAGCGGCGCCCGACCATCAACAAAGATCGGGGCACACCCCTCACTGATTCAGCTTCTCCATTAGTTTCCGTCTCTCGCATGTGTGGGGAGTCGACCGACAGCGCATGTCGAAAACGGAGCAGCGGCAGAAAATGAGGAGGAGCCCTGGCGTGGCCGACAGGGTGGCGAGGAAGAGGACGCGAGGCAGCCGATGTTTGCCGTGCGTAGCCGTCGATCTATCATCCATGGTCATGATCTCTCACTCGCACTCGCGACTGCTTGGAACAATAGGTAGTACTGCCATGTACCTAGACCATGCAAAAATAGCACGCTATAGCATATTTGTAGAGTCCATGCTAAATATTAATACTTTTACTCGTTGTGGTGTCATTCGTATAATACCACGCTAAAACATCATAGAATTAACACACTTTTTCCAACCAATCGGTGCAAAGGCCCTAGTTTTCCACCCGAAGAAAAAATTGCTTCCTATTGGTGAATTGCAATCTGATGGCTCATTTTCTGAATTGGAAGATGACATCCCTAATAATGATGATTCTAAATAAGTAATTTATATTATGTTGTTGCCCCAGGATATTGATGTTAGCCTTCTAAACAATTGGAGAATAATTTATGTATATGGTTACTTATATATTGTTATGGCACTGGTGCACTATACTTTTTATAGAAAATACTAGAAAAAGGGCGTCCTCCCTAGGAGGGCGCTCCGCGCCACTTGCGCTGCCAACACGTGGCGCAACCAGATGCAGCCACGGTCTGATGTACAACCCCCTTTGCTCAACACGTGGCACCGGTGGAGTGCGTCCCTGGTCTTTTTTCTCTATTTTTGTAGATCTGAATACAAAAAAGATAGCGCCACTTGCGCTGCCAACACGTGGCGTAACCAGATGCAGCCACGGTCTGATGTACAACCCCCTTTGCTCAACACGTGGCGCCGGTGGAGTGCGTCCCTGGTCTTTTTTCTCTATTTTTGTAGATCTGAATACAAAAAACAATTATCTTTCGAGTCGAGTGGCTGAATCAAGATCCGTTTTCTTGGCGTGCTAGTTGCGTCAAGATATTCAAAACTAGATCTCATGTTGTTGTCTTTCGACGAACTTTTTTTTTTTGCACTACCCGGGCGGTTTGCACTGCAATGACTTCTTCCTGCAATGTATTCGGTTGTACGTCACTGATTGCATATATGTCATGCCCGAGTGCGTGTTATGTACTGGCTTGATGTGTTTTGATGCCTGAGCGGTTGTTTTGCACCGCGATTCAGTGCACCGATGTTATGCCATGAATGCATGTTTTGCACCGTCTTCTATGTTTGCCCTAAGTGCATGTTTTGCACTGCTTTCACGTTTTGCCCTGAGTGTCTGTTTTGCATTGCCTTCTGTTTTACTGGTTTTCTATCTTCCAATGTAGTTCGATTTGATGTCATGCCCTGAGCACTTCTATTGCACTGCCTTCCGACATGTCTTGCCTTCTACGGGGCGTATCCACTACGATAGATGCATATGTGAAATATTAGGTGTAACGACCAATGTACCCTTTCACAACCCACACACTACGGCAAGACATGCTCTATGAAATGTTACACGAAATTACAACGATACGGTGTAGTCTTGCACTTGCACTAGTTTTCTAGTCGATGCGCCGAAAAAAAAAGAGCCCCCACACACGGACCGAGCTCTGCGGGGCAAAAAAAGTTTGGCACGGATAATCCTGACGGAGCGATATTGAGTTTCGACGTGGCAAGCATGCATGAGCTCGCGATCGGCCACACCCATGAGCTCTGGCGGTGCGAAAGGGCGCTCTCGCGCTAGATGTGCTAATCTTTTACTCTTGTTAAAATCGTTTATTTTTAGGCAAATTTTTTAAAAAATAGAATGTTATTTAAAATATAGCACGATATATATAGTGAAGAGTGTATAGGAGGCCGCCACTATTTTGTCTGAGCATGCTATTTTGTAGCTTGACCTAGACTAGATCACTAGACGACGTAAATCAGCTCGGCGGGTGTAGGAAGGAGGCACCACTATTTTGTCTGAGCATGCTATTTTTTTAACCTTGACCTAGACTAGAGTACGCGCGCCGGCATCAGCTCGGGCATTTTGACTTTCATTGCCATTGGTGCGATCTCTCATCGAGCGATGACTTTCATTTCATTCTGAGTAGGAGCCGCGCATTGATGAACCACGATCGGATCGGAATCGGAGAGAGAGAGCTACCAACAATCGGATTCCTCGAAGCCAGCAGCAGCAGTTAGATCGACCGACCGGGAGCGTCCAGCATTGACCGATTGGGGTGATTGGCGCTGCTGGATCGGCGCCGTAACGTACGCCTTGTTCTTTTGCCTAGTTGCCCCTGCCTAGTAGTAAAGTAACAATCATTTTTTTTAAATGTTTGAATTTAATTCAAACTTGAACATACTTCACAAAAGGGGAAGCCGGCCCTAGCAGGGCGGCAGCCCCTCCTCTTTGTCGTCGCTGGATGAAGACAGAGGAGTTGGCTGCGACAGTGGCACCTACGCGCGCGACTGCTGTCATAGTGACCTAGATGGTGGGAAGGAGGCAGATCATTTTTTGGAATTGGACGGTGAAAGGAAGCAAGGCGGATGCAGAGGCACAACAGACTATTTTCATACGGGGTCTTGGACCTCGACGGGAAACAGTGGCGAAGGCGCGAAGCACCGAGTGGTTGCTAGGTGACGCGTTAATGCCGGCGACACGTGGAGAAGTTGTGCCCCCATCGCGCTTGGAAGCGACAGCGCCAACCTCGAAAACCGAACAGGTCATTGACGCAATTAATCAAGACTGGGCGCCCAGACGACAGGTGAGTCCAACATGTCATCGATAACATGTTGGATGCACCTGTCGTTTGGGCGTGTCTGGCACTCTCTCGAGCATACCCCAAAGTTTGGGATGGACACGAGGTTGTTGGACACATTTTTGGACCGTCCGGACAAATGAGGGGCACTACTCGGGGCCATTTTTGTGTCTGCACCCCATTGGACCGATGGGGAGGATTAACATAAGATTTTTAAGGGGGTTGATTGCCTAAAACAAATCGCTAGAACTTTTCGTCGTCGCGCTTGGATCACAACGCTCCCCATAAGCTGCCTTTTAAACCGGACCAAAGGGAATATATATTCCTAAATCGATGCTATGAATCATTTGACCTAAATACCGAGGGCTTTTTTTGATTCATAGGATAGGAAAATCGTATTCATGTAGAAGAGATAGGACAAGAAAGTATGGCTGGTGTAAAACTTGCCATGTTCCATGTGCAAAGGAACCAGAGCATGAGGTCTCTCGGGGGCTCCTTTGATTCAAAGATATTTCATAGGAATTTGGACGATGTTGGTCCTTAGGAATTTTGCCTATGTGCGTTGTTTGTCTTGTGGGATTCGATCCTTACGATCTTATTCCAGAGGATTCCATTTCACTATGTTTTGGAGGAAATTATCTCCACTATAATCTCGTGTTATAATTTCTTTGTTTTTCATGTGATTTATATGAGAACTCCTGTAGGTTCTAAATCCTATAGAATTCAACTGGATATGTCATTCTAAGGGCATATTTTTGTTCGCAGGATTTGAGAACCACAATAATAAGAATATTGTAGGAATAGGATGTCATGATATCTGGAATCCTACACAAACAAAAAACAAAGGAAACAATAGCAGTTATTTGGTTGCACCGCAGTAAAGGCATCTCTTGAAAACTTCCTATCCCTCCAATTTTTGTTGGTTCCTACCTTGGATTGTTATGAGCAAAACAAGATCGAAAACGGAATTCAACTACTCAAGCATACTTCACACGAGAGAAGAGAAACGAGTTTTGGTGGTGCACAATGATCACACCTTTGCTTTGTTCTTCCTTCTTACCCTGAGATTCGTGTAAATGCACATGAATAGCTATTTCCTCCATCCGGAACCTAGACGTCGCCACGGTGACACGTTGTGATTGTCAGTGGCCGCTCGGCTCCCCCTGGCCCTTGCTACCTTGCTGATGATGCCCTCCACGGCGACGTCGAAGGCGTCCCTCACCGTCTCCAGCTTCGACCTCGGGTCCGCGTACAGCAGCCTGGGTATCATCCCAATCACCTCCTCCCGCATCCGCTCCACCGTCTCCGGCTGGATCGCCCGAAGCACCGCCTCGATGCTCACGTTACGCGTCCGCACGTCCTCCTCCGTGATGAACACCGAGTACTTGGCGTGCTCCTCGGGGAGGTGCCACTTGTACTGAAGGTACGCCGTCCTCCGGTTGAAGAACACCGGGATGCAGCCGGCGACCATGGAGTCGAACACCGACCGCCGCGTGTAGAAATCCCCCGGCGGCTGCAGGCAGAAGGTGGCCGTCTGGAACAGCCGCATGATATTGTTGGGGGAGTGGCACTGGCTGGTGCCAAACGCGCAGCCCAGCTGGCCGCACGCGCTGGGCGCCGCAGCACACTGCGCGATGATCCACTGACGGATGTTCGCCGGGTTGTCCGGCCTCGGCGCGCCGACGAACGCCATGAGCCAGCGCCGCTCCAGGCCGCGGACGTTGTCCTGCCACCGGCGCACCTCGGCGTCTGACCTCGGGTGGAAGTAGGTCGGGTACGGCACGGAGTACTCCCGCTCGTGCACGAGAGAGCATTCCAGCACGAGCACCGTCATCTCCCGGCCGCCTGGCATGATGAGGAGGTCGGTGCCCCAGTCGGGGTTGATGTTGTTGCTTCGCCGGAAGTCCCACCCCGTCCTGCCGGCGACGACGAAGTGGTCACGTCCTCCTGCTCGCTTCCACTCGGGCCGCCGCATGAGCCACTGGGTCAGGTCCATCGACGCGGCGTCCTTGGTGGCGTTGTCGTATCCCCAGTGGTAGCGCACGAAGTCGAAGCCGGCGTAGAAAGGGACGAAGACGGCATCCGCCATGCCGGAGTGGTTGGTGAGGCACTCGTACCGCTTCATCCGGTTGTGGAAGATCGCGTCCAAAGCGAACTGGTGCGTGGCGTACCAGCCGTTGTCGCCGGTGAAGACAGTGTCGAGCGGGTCGGCGAGCGGGCGGCCCAGGCCGGCGTTGCTGACGAAGCCGCACATGTCCGGCCAGTGGTCATCGGTCTTGCGGCAGTCGCGGAGGATGTCCGCGTTGAAGCGCGGCGGCAGGTCTTGCACGTAGACGTACCGTCCCCGGCAGGGGTCGGCGCCGTCGCTCTGGCCACCGGCCACCAGCGGCGCCCCACCGTCGCCCTCCTGCAGTACCGAAAGCTTGTAGTAGAGGAAGGAGATCCACCCCACCACGACGAGCACGACGATGAACCGCAGCGGCGGGGACGCGCTCGAGGTCTTCTGGTCGCCGGCGCCCCCTTCATTAGCCACTCGCCCCGTCGCGGTCGGGAACCGCTGCCGCCCTTCTGTGCGGGTTGGATCAGCTGGTAGTTCATGTGCGGACTGGAAACATTTAGGTACGCGTGGCCGCGCTCACCAGTTATGGAGTTCGCGACCAATTAATTTGCATGGCATGAAGCTTTGGTACACGCACTAGTGGGGCAGATGGGCCAAATTTTTTTCCGCGACTTGTGCAATGATTCTTAAATTTTTGTTCGACATATTCTAATTCTTTATAACTTGTGGTCGTGATTCTCTTGTGTTTGAATTTTTTTTCTGCTTGGACTAAATTTATGTTCCGCTTGTAATCACGAGTTCTTCCACGTACTCCATGGTACAAATTTGACCCACTTGTAGATGCAATTTTGCGTTTCTCATAATATTCGACTACATAGAACATGTCACCCATGTACCCTCCATGCCAGGGGTGATGCACCACATCGCACGTTATGGGAGTCCTGTCGGAAGTGTGATACACAAGACAATTCAGCCGATTCTATTAAGAACCCAAAACCCCGCTCGTACGAGAGGGACACCATCAAGGCTCGTGACAGCTATGCACTGAATGTCGGTGTTTCATAACCAGTTAGTGAACTTCTATGTAGATAAAGTCTTGTGACCACGATCAAACGGGCTAACAACGTCAAGCACATAAGAATGTATACAAGTTCAGACCCCGGGACCGTCTCCGGTAGAATCCCTACTCCTGTTGGGATCGATTATATTCCAACGTGTGAGCCACTCAAGGTTTAAGATGAAGCCGGCTAGGTGGATGGCGGTTTCTCCGATGGAGAAGGTGGATGGTTTTGTTTGTGGGTGTATGTGTGTGAATGAATGATCTCTCCTCTTCTAAGGAGAGAGGTGTGCCTTGGCAGGTAGTGTTATAAGCCTGGGTAGAGGCTATGATGGGATGGAAGCTCCACTAGGTTGTTGTAGCTGACGTCCGCCTGTCTGGTCCGTACGTATAGTGGTGTCGAGCCACCACACCACTTGTCACTAACGACTTTTGGGGATTAAGGTGACTTTCCTACCCTGAGTGTTTGGGATGGGCAAGATAAAAAATGTTCATAAATTCCAAAAAAGGTTCAGAAAAATGAATGAAATTCCAAAAATTATTAATGGGTTCGAGAACATATGTTCATAAAATTCAAAAAATGTCATGAAGTTAAAAATATTGATGGTTTTGTAAGACAAATAAGTTCTTTATTCCGAACTACCGGTTAAAAAAAATGTATGGTAGCAATTATTCATGTTATGCTAAAAATATTTTTTAACAATAGTAATATTGACGAAAAAGAAAACATTAAATTGAGAGTACATTTTTTTTGGTTTTTCATTCTTTAAAAAATAAGTGTTCTTGATTTAAAAATGTTGAAATTCAAAAAAATGTGTTTTTTAAAAAGTCGTGCAAGGTTAAAAATATACCAGGATGTTCGAAACAATGTTCGCGAGAAAAATGTTTTTTGCGTAAAAAGTGTTAACGATGTTAAGAAGATATTCACATGTTTTTTAAAATCATTCATTGTCCACAATTTTTTTTTGACATGTATTCAAAAGGTTGTTCACTATTTTGAAAACAGTTCAGAAAGGGGCACGAAAAATGTTCATGGGTTCAAAAAAGAGTTAACGGGGTTAAAGATACGGCCACAAGATGAAAAGATGTTCATCGATTCGAGAAAATACTTAGAGGGTTTCTAAGAATATTTTCAGAGTTTCAAAAGGAATAGTGGTTAGTAAACAAATGTTCATTGTTTCGACAAATATATTCATGGTTTTTTATTTAGATTGATTTTATGATTGATTCAAATGAAATTATAATCAATTAGGAAGTTGACTTTTTGTGAGATTTATTAAAATATATTTTAGGAATAAATAAATAAATGCAAACTATTTATAAAAAATTAGGCACGTACAAATAAAAAGCTATTGCTAGCAAGCACACTAGCTCTGGTTAATAACTACACCCAACTCATTTTTTCAACCATGGCTAATTAATCATTGTCGGACCACATAGTTACAACCAGCTCATATTTTATTGATCAGCTTTTTTTTTTTTTTTGAGGCAAATTTTATTGATCAGCTAGTACACCCCACGCGAGCTGGCTCGGCTTAATAGGCCGACCCATCTCCAGTTCGCTCTAGGCGGCTGTAAGTCTCCCATGCCGCAACTGGCCGTGTAGGGGATCACTCCTGGACCAAGTCCATAACACATTGTTTTTGGGCTGGGTAAAATTAGGCTTTGGTAGTACCCAACTGTTAGAGGACTCGAGCTAGCCAACCATCCCAATTTACTCATGCTTCTCTTCAGTGCTTCCTCTGATATATCCATCTAGAGCCCAATTTAGAAGAAAAAACAAATATTTTTCATTTTCCTTATATTGTGGGTTCTTTGATTCAAATGTTTTTCATATGAACTTTTTAGGATTTTATATCAGGCAAATATTCATTACTTTTCTTCGTCACGCAGTCGAAATCACATACAATTTGAAAGGGCGTGACACTAGTATCTTGCATTTTTCTTGCAATATTGTAGGCCATTCAAATTTGCAAGGTTCACGCGATGAGATGTTTAGAGCTAATGGATATATCAGTATATTTTGGCAATTTTCTTATAACCATAATGTGCATCCTAAAGGAGAACATATCTAGTGCCCCCACCATATGAGGTGCTACCGTATTTTTTTCAAACGGTAGCACCTTATGAGGTGGGAGCACTAGATATATTCTCCATCCTAATGTGGGTACAGAGTCCCTCTTTGGTGATGGAGGAGGGTGATGTGTCAACTTAACCACGCGGAGCTGACGAGCTCATGATCTTCCTCAAGCTAGCAGATTGATCATTTTCCATTTACTTCTTCTCTAATGCTTGTGTGGCTTCAAGTTTGTTTACTTTCTTTCTATGTGAGTGTGCTTGCTATGGTTGGTTCCTTGCGAGTTCTTATTTAGCATCCCTGTACCTTTTGGTTTGTTTTGGGCTTGAACCACTTTTTTCCCGTAAAAGATACCATAATAGTATCAAAATTGATAGTCTCTCCAACAGTACTACGCGCCAAGAGCTACTCTAAAGACCACCTTAAATAACGTTCACGAGAGATCAATTTTTTTAAACTGATGCATCAACTATGGATATTTCATACACCTTTTTCTTTACGTAGTACTCCCTCCGATCCATATAAAGTGTCGGAGTGAATCAGCATGCCATGCTCAACTTTATTGCTATACTACCGACACTTTTTTGGATACGAGGGAGTATTTTTTTACTATAACTATTGAGGTAGCATTATAGACCATATTGTTACTCTTACTAACACCAGGATAGATCTGTCCTCTTTTCGGTTTCCCCCTACATATATAGGATATTTTAAGAAATGAGCATCTTGATGAATTTGTTTTAATTTCAAACCGGGTTCAACCGATAATCCATGGTTACAAACGATCTCAACATGTTTTTGCATATATTTTGCTTACAGAACAAAACAAACAAAATTCTGTTTCACCCTAATTTTCCGTGCTGGACGCCTTCAGCCATCTCCTTCCTGATCTTGGTGACCCTGTTGATGACGGCCTCGAGCGTGACATCCACGGCATCCTTCAGCGTCTCTAGCCTCGACCTCGGGTCAGCGTAGACGAGCCTGGGTATGAGCCCGATGACCGTCTCTGTCATGCGCTCCGCCACCTGCTGCGGGATCCTCCGCAGCGTCTCCTGCACCACGCTGGCGTTGCCGCTCCGCACGTCCTCCTCGGAGATGAACACGGAGTAGGCGGCGTGGTTGTCGGGGAGGTGCCACCGGTACTGGCTGTACGCCGAGTCTTTGTGGAAGAACACGGGCACGCACCCGGCGAGGATGGCGTCGAACGCCGACCGCCGCGTGTAGGTATCCCCAGCCGGCTGCAGGCAGAAGCGCGCCGTCTGGAAGACGTGCATAAAGGTGCTGGGCACGAGGCACTCTCTCTTCCGGCACTGGACGAGGTTGCAGGAGGACGACCCGTTGCACTCGCGGATGAGGTGGTGCCGGATAGAGTAGGGGTCGTCGGGCCGCTCGCCGCCGGCGAAGGCGAAGAGCCAGTCGCGCTTCATGCCGCGCATCCGGTCCTGCCACTGGAAAACGTCGGCGTCTCTTGCCGGGTGGAAGTAGGTCGGGTACGGCACGGCGAAGTCGAAGTCCGTCCACGGCACCTTCTCGACGAAGAGCACCGTCATGTTTTGCACCGCCGGCAAGCGGAGCAGCTTGTTTCCCCATTCGGAGTCGCTTTCCGTCTGCCGCTGGTGGTCCCACGCGGTCCTCCCGGAGAGCATGAAGTGGTCGCGCCCGCCCATGGCGCGCCACTCGGGCCGCCGCGCGAGCCAGTCTGCGAGGTCGAGGGGCGCGCCGTCCTTCGCCGTTGCGTTGTTGCCCAGAGGTGCCGCACGACGTCGAAGCCAGCGTAGTAGGGCACGAATACGGCGGCGGCGCGGGCGGAGTCCTTGGTGAGGCAGGCGTACTGGCGGACGCGGGCGTGGAAGATGACGTCGAGGCCGAAGTGGTCGGTGGCGTACCATCCCCTGTCGGCGAACGCGCCGTCTGAGTTGTCGATGGGCGCGCCGAGGCCGGCGTTGGCGAGGTACTGGCACATGTCGATCCACGGGTACCAGTTGCGGCAGTCGGCGAGGGCGTCCGCGTTGAACCGCGGCGGCAGGTCGTGGATGTACAGGTACCGGCCTCGGCAGGGGTCGACGTCGGAGTCGCCCTGCCGGTGCGCCCCTGCTGCGGCGGAGGTGGTCGGGAGCTTCTTGAGCTGCTCCTTGTGCAGGGAGAGGAAGCGCGGGTGGGAGGGCGGCGCGTCGAAGACGGAGCGGTGGCAGTAGATGATGAGGAGCCATGACGTGGCCGACAGGGCGGCGAGCAAGAGGAGGCGAGGCCGCCAGCGTTTGCCGTGGGCAGCCGTCGTCCTCTCCATCCTCTCGCTCACACTCGCGACTGCTTAGAGCAGTACGTAATACTGTCTGCGGTGTACCTAGACTAGACGTACGTGGCGGCGATCAGCTCGGCCATGGCTGACTTTCCTTTCCATTGGTGCGAGCTCTGAGCGCAGAATCTCTCTGCGAGCTCTGACTTTTGAGTAGGAGCCGAGCATTGATGAACCACGATCGGAGACTGCAACAGCTAGATCGACGATTGACCGATTGAGTGCTGGATCTCGAAGTGATTGGCGCTGCTGGATCGGCGCCGTAACGCACGCCTTCTATTCTTTTGCCCAGTTGCCCCTGCTTGCCTGCAGCGATCGTTGCCAGAAGCTTCTGAATATGTTTTCTGACACGGCACGATTTTACACCAGATTTCTGGAATTATTACTGCGATTTTTGAGCATAGGCGACAAGTCCAAAGTAGTACGTACTGGGCTACTGGCTACCAGAGGCTAGCTTCTCAAGAGATGCAGACTAGTGATCGAAGTACTCCCCGTTCTAAATTAGTTGACTTGCATTTGTTTAAATACGGATGTATCTGTATTTATTTAGTATCTAGATACATCTATATTTTAACAAATGTGAGTCAATTAATTTGGAACGAAGAAGTATTAAGTACCGCGAGTGTTCAGCACCGGTGGCCTTTGCTGCGGAATAGCACTAGCATCCCGATCTAGAAAACAGTTTGATGGCAGCAGAACAAAAGCCAATTTCCCTTTCTTAAGTAAGATGATTTGTCGAGTTTTTCTTTGTCTTTCTTTATTTTGGTGTTCCACGATAACTTTTCGCGAGATGTTTTATTTTTTACGTAGGCCACAAAATATATATTTCTTCGAACTTTTTTTTTGCGAAAACTTCACCGATCTATTAATATATAATCATCAAAAGCAGTACTACAAAGTTCCCAAAAGTAATAAAAGTTACAGATAGGCCGTTGGACCACCTAGCGACGACTACCACCACTGAAGCGAGTCGAAGACGCGCCGCCGTCCTCACACCTCCCTCATCGGAGCCGGGCAAAGCTTCTCATAGTAGAGCTTGTTATAGTAGACAGACGGGAAGTCGTCGTGCTAAGGTCACAAAAGACCAGCGCATCAGAGTAGCAACCGTCGCCATAGATGAAAATCGTAGATCGGAAGAGTCAGACCTGTAACCACACCAACAAACACGAAAAACGGACTGGATCCCAGGAGATCCGCCATACACACAACTCCACGTGCCCTCCGCCAGCACTAGGAGCACCAACAGAGCGAGGATAGGGCGGGGAGGACCTTATTCTGACATCGGGATGTCGCTGCCGCCTCACCATCCCGACGAAGACACGAAGATTAACTAAAATAAGAAACGAAAATCCTCCCGCCGACTGGCCGTGGTCCGCCGCCCCTCCTAGACCTGAAAGGCCATCGGAGGCGGGCATACCTGTGGCAGCGCCGGTGGAGGGGATGAACTCTGGCCGCCGCATGTAGATCGCCTTTTCTCCTCTCGTGTCTCACGTACCGGTTATTTGTTCGAACTTTGCGGGCGAACATAAAATGTTCAGATGTATGCCTACTTTATTTCAGGATTTTTAACATTTTGAAATTCTATTAAAAATGCACATTTTATAGCGGGAGCTTCTCCCCTTATGAGGGAAAACATCATGTCCCTATATGAGTCCGACACCCCGAAATGGTGGCTTTGGTGATGCCAAACACATGTTCAAACAAAAATGGGAGGATGCCCCAGCAGCGTCCCAATAATATATATTTAAGCGAACACTCGAAATTAAACAAAATGCTCAAATTTCTTCTAAATTTAAGGATAATCTTGAATGCAATTTAAACCAAAAAATAAGGGGAGAATGCCCAATAACCCCCGGGTCACTTAAACCCCACATGTCAGTGACAGCGAAAAGGGGCCTGTGGGCGATACTTAAGTGACCAGGGGGGTTATCGGAGATTATCCCAAAAAATAAACCTAAACCTAATGTAGGTCGATGCTGACATGCTCGCTGCTGCCTCCAGCCTCCTCTCCGTTGCTGCTTCGAGCGTCGCTTGGCGGTGCGTCTCCTCCATCCGGAGGCGGCCTGCGATGCCTCCCTCCGGGCTGGTAGCGACATGCCGACTTGTTGCCCATCTGTATGAGCTAGCGGGTTGCGGCTTCCTTCGCCAAAGTGGTGAAGGAGATAAGCTGCTTGATTAAGTCATTGGTCTTCTCTAGGACCAACTCTCATATTCAAGCCTCTTATGGTGGGTGTCGTAGGAGGCGAGCTAGATGGTCTGCTCCGCCGAGCATGGTGGCAACTCCTCCTCCATGTCCTCCTCTTCGTCATTGTATGAAGGTGGAGGTGTGGGCTGTGGTGGCACCTACGCGAGACTGCTGTTAGGGTCACCAATGTGGTGGGCCATTTTTTCGTAATTGGACGGTGAAATGGAAGTATGGCGGATCGACAACACGATGAACCACTTTATAGAGCGCTTGTACCTCGGCGGGAAACGATGGCGAAGGCGCAAAGCACCAGGTGTTCTGGAGGCGACATGTCGGTTTAATGCCACTGACACATGGGGAAGCCACACCGCCGTCGCGCTTGGATGCGGTAGCGCCAGCCTCAAGAATCAAAGAGGTTGGTGGCACCATTAATCAAGGCTGACCGTATCGTGCCGATGACATGTCGTACGCACCTGTTGTCCGGGCGTGTCCGCACCTCCGAGCCTGCCCCGAAGGTTGGGGCGAACAAGAGGTTGCCGAACATATTTTCGGGCCGCCTGGACAAATGAGGGCGCCGTCGGGGGTCATTTTTGGTGTCTGAACTTCCATTAGGACAATGGAGAGGCCTATCAGGGGCGCCGGTGAGGATGCTCTTACGTGAGATTTTTAAGAGGATTGATTGGCTAAAACAAATCGCTGGAACTTTTCTCCACGCATGGGTCGCAGCTCTCCCCATAACGCGTCTTTTGAACTAAACCAGAGGGATATACTCCTAAGTCAATGCCAGAAATTGTCTGATCTAAATGACGATGGCTTCTTTCATTCATGAGATAGGACAACCGAAAGAATACGAAAGAGATACGAACAAGCAAGGATGGCGGGTGTAAAACTTGCCTCGTTTAGAAGACCATGTCCAATCGAATTCCACATGATTTGAAACCTACATGAATTTTCATAAAGAAGTTCGTATGATTTGAGAACCATAGTAATAGGAATATTGCAGTAATATGATGCCATTACTTTAGAGTCCTAAGGGAACCAAAACCGCAGGAAAACGTAGCAGGCGTTGTTTGGTGCACCTCTTGAAAACCAGAGTAAATTTCTATAGAAATTGAGTGCATGTCATAGAAAAATGAATTTTGGATTGTAGAGTAGGGAAGCAATCCATACGAATTTTTGAGAATTTATTACTTTGAACAAAATGTACTATGTAAGAAAAAATCCTATGGGTTAAAATTCTATGCAATTTATTTGTCTCAAAGAGGTCCTAATCCCGCCTTTTCCTATTCCTATGTTTTTAGAATCCTGTGAATCAAAGAGGCCCTTAGTGGATTATTTTTTCTTTGTTTTGCACTGAAAGTAAGATCCATAGGAAAAATTCATATGGTTTTCCCTTCCACCGTTCCTCTGAATTAAAGGAGTGAATAATAGCATCTCTTGAAAATTTCCTAATCCTCCATTTTTTGTTGGTTTCTACCTGGTGCTACACAATGACCGTGTAGAAAGTTGTAGAAACCTAATATTTTGTTGTGTATTGATCTCACCCTCGTGGGGGCATATAAGGAGTATAAGACTTGAGAGGCAAGATACCTATGACTTGGGATACAAGAAGATCTCCATAATCCTAGTCTATCTCTATCCGTCCATGTATACACCCCTCATTCGTAGCGGGAGTGAAACGGACGATTGCCACCTGCTTTGAAGTCTTGCGCTTCCGTCGTCGTCTCCTCTCCGTCATGTATACATATTCTAACAGACCGCACCTTTTCTTGGTCCTTTCTTTGCTTCTTATAGGCGTTTACAGATATGAGTCCAATCTCCCCATCGTCTTCTCCGTCACACCTACCAGTCCCAGCAGAGGACTTGACTTTCTCTCCTCCCCCCACCGCTCAGTTGAGAGTCGTCTTCCACCTTCTGTCTTTCTCGCCGGCGCGCTTCCCTCACCTCTCCGACGGCGTTGCCGCTCGGCGTGGGCGAGGATGCGTCGCTTGGTTTGTACATACTAGCTGTAGGAGTCTAGGTTTAGTTTTGCCCTTGTGGTGTGTGCCCTTCGTGGCGACTGAGAGTAGGACGGCGGATCTCGGCGACCAGATCCACCGCGTCGCTGCCTTCTTCGTCTTCGCTGTGGGCCGCTGGTGGCAGGCGGTGGTGCAGGTGGAGGCGGTGGAGCTTTGCATCTCTCCAAATAAGGTTCGCAATAGAAGTTTCAAAGTCGGGCTCTCTGGCCAGCCATGGCTTTGTGCCGGTCTTCTTCTCCTCTCAGCTCGTCCGTGGTGGAGGTGGTTGGTGGAGGCGAGATCTGGCAGCTTCTCTAATAAGGTCAAATCCCTGGTCTTTAGCTCATCCTTCTATGGTTTACCTCCTCTGGCTCGTGGCTTGGAGTCGGAGTTTGACGGCAAATCGATGTTGTTCTGCTGGCTGGAGGCTGGGTTCTGTTGTGGTGCTTCCGATTTTGTTTCTGTTTTTCTTCAACGTCGCGATGGTTGCGGAGATGAAGAAGATGAAGCTCGCTTGACTGCACCACGGGGAGATTTAAAGGCTGCTTACTGCGGAGTTCATCAACGATGGCGAGGTTGCGCCATTGTTATCCTTGGGCGATGTGGCCACTCCGTCCCATGGCATCTGGTTAGCCATGGATCCTTCAACCTCCAGGCCTATGAGCCATTGCGGAGGCCCTCTCTCAGTTCTGCGGTGGCGCTCATCGCCTCTCTGTCGCCAAGTGGTAGCGTCCCCGGCGGCGATGATGGTGGCCGCTGTGTCGAGCTGTCGGTACGCGGTGAAGAAGGACCTAATTGCTTTTCCTTTTCTGTTGAGCAGGTCTTTTCTGTAAAAGTCCAAGGACTGGATTGTAATTTTCTTTTTTATTTTGGTCCTTGATGTAATCTGTAATCTCACCGCTTAATTGCAGTCTGGACCCTTCGGGGTCCTTCCCCTGGTTCAAAAAAAAAAAATGAGTCCACAACACGAGACGGCGCTACACCAAACCCAACACGACCTGACCCAGTACACAACTCATACGCGGTTTAGATTCTTCGTATCCTTTTCCTAACTCGAACGAAATTTTACCTAATCTTTAAACTCTTGGACGAAAAGATTAAACACCAACACTTTTCCTCCAAATCAAAGCAATCTTGAGATTCTTGTAAATGAACAGGAATAGCTATTTAAATTTCCTCCATCCGGAACCTAGACCTCGCCACGGCGACACGTTGTGCTTGTCAGTGGCCCCTGCTACCTTGCCGACGATGCCCTCTACGGCGACGTCGAAGGCGTCCCTCACCGTCTCCAGCTTCGACCTCGGGTCCGCGTACAGCAGCCTGGGTATCATCCCGATTACCTCCTCCCGCATCCGCTCCACCGTCTCCGGCAGGATCGCCCGGAGCACCGCCTCGATGCTCACGTTGCGCGTCCGCACGTCGTCCCCCGTGATGAACACAGAGTACTTGTCGTGGTCCTCGGGGAGGTACCACTTGTACTGCAGGTACGCCGTCATTCGGTGGAAGAACACCGGGATGCAGCCGGCGACCATGGAGTCGAACACCGACCGCCGCGTGTAGGAGTCCCCCGGCGGCTGCAGGCAGAAGGTGGCCGTCTGGAACAGCCGCATGATCTTGTTGGGGGAGTGGCACTGGCTGCTGCCGAACGCGCAGCCCAGCTGGCCGCACGCGCTAGGCGTCGCCGCGCACTGCGCGATGATCCACTGCCGGATGTTCTTCGAGTTGTCCGGCCGCGGCGCGCCGACGAAAGCCATGAGCCAGCGCCGCTCCAGACCGCGGACGCTGTCCTGCCACCGGCGCACCTCGGCGTCTGACCTCGGGTGGAAGTAGGTCGGGTACGGCACGGAGTACAACCGCTTCTTCTTCAAAGAACGTTCCAGCGCGAGCACTGACATCTCCCGGCCGCCCGGCATGACGAGAAGGTCCGTGCCCCACTCGGGGTTGACGTTGTTGCTCCGCCAGAAGTCGTACCCCGTCCTGCCGGCGACGAGGAAGTGGTCGCGCCCTCCCGCTCGCCGCCACTCCGGCCGGCCCATGAGCCACTGGGTCAGGTCCACCGTCGCGGCATCCCTGGTGGCATTGTTGTATCCCCAGTGGTAGCGCACGAAGTCGAAACCGGCGTAGAAAGGGACGAAGACGGCATCGGCCATGCCGGAGTGGTTAGTGAGGCACTCGTACCGCTTCATCCGGTTGTGGAAGATCGCATCCAAGGCGAACTGGTGCGTGGCGTACCAGCCGTTGTCGCCTGTGAAGACCCTGTCGAGTGGGTCGGCGAGCGGGCGGCCCAGGCCGGCGTTGCTGACGAAGCCGCACATATCCGGCCAGTGGTCATCGGTCTTGCGGCAGTCGCGGAGGATGTCTGCGTTGAAGCGCGACGGCAGTTCATGCACGTAGACGTACCGTCCCCGGCAGGAGTCGGCGCCGTCGCTCCGGCCACCGGCCACCAGAGGCGCGCCGCCGTTGCCCGCCTGCAGCACCGATAGCTTGTAGTATAGGAAGGAGATCCACCACACGAGCACGAGCACGACGATGAACCGCAGCACCGGGGCCGCTCTCGAGGTCTTCTGGTCCGCCGGCACGCCCTTCATTAGCCCCTCGCCCCGTCGCGGCCGCATCGCCGCCGCCATTCTGTACGGACTGGAGCAGCTGGCAGTTCATGCAAGGTGAAGTGAAATGCAAGCGAAACAAGTGGACGCACTTGTTTCTCTAGTGCAAAGCGCAATCTTTTCTTACTCTTGTTCGTGCACAGGCGCCAATGTTGGTTAAGCAAATCAGTGGGGCACCAGTTAGATGCTTGTTTAATTAATGTTGGTTAAGCAAACCAGTGGGGCACAAGCGCCAATTTTTATCCACCTATAGTCTGTGACTTGCGCAATGAGTCTTATACTTTTGCTCGACATATTCTAAAATTGTTTAACTTGTGGCCGTGAATTGTTTGTCATGTGTCTAAATTTTGTCCCGACTGAGTAATCGTGAGTTGCTCCACGTACTCTATGGTATAAATTTTGTTCCGCCTTGATAATACTCAACTACATGTATTAATATGGAACGGACTACATGTTTACAAGCAAGATTTCATGAAGATGGGGAGAGCTCTACGTCAAGGAGTTGATCTCATGAAGATGGTGCTGCAAGAAATTTTCAACATGTCGAGTGGATGGGCGCCGCTATGTCAAAGAATAGACAGTGGTTAAGCTTCATCACCAGTGATTGCACCTGGGCGCTGATGTTAGGCCTAGGAGGATCGTTTCGTTGTAGTTTAACTTCGTTTCATATTGTTTCTTACTCCCTCAGTCCCAAAATATAAGGCGTCCTTAAATTTTGTTAGTGAAGCGCCATAAAAGTTTAACCATGATTTATACTTACAATATGTTCATAAATTCATAAATGATATATAAAATGAAAGAATTTTACAAAATGAATCTAACAGTACATTTTATACATTCTTTAACCATAAAATTTCGCATGTATTATTGGTCAAATTTAAGCATCAAAGACCAGTATAAAAATAGAACGCCTTATAATTTGGTACGGAGGGAGTATGTCTTATGCCTCATCTGGCTTGTTGAAAAGAACCACAAGGTTTTTTACATTTTTGTCAGCCTGTGTTGGCAAAAAGGCAGAAACCTGAGAAATAATTGTAAAGAACATTGTAGCCCAATGCTTTTTTTTGAAAGGATTGCGGTAGGGGAACCCGTACATCGGATTTATAATAAGCTGAACCCAAATATGCGTCCGCGAGATTTGAACCTGAGTGGCTAGGTTATACATCCACTTCCCTAACCAAGTGAGCTGAGCTCACTTCTTTAGCCTTATGCTTCGTTAATGAAGTTGGGAGCGTGCCCCTTTTGATAAAAAAAACAAGCTAGATTTCATAAACAACTCCTACTTGTAAATTAGGAAAAAGTCTTGTTCCGCCTTCGTACTGGATTCAGACCCAAGAGTTCGGGTTGAACTAGACTCAATATAGGAATGGACCTCCTCCTAGATGTATCAGGATTGAACTCGTATCGCCATCGTGTCAGAGTCGACCCTGTCTTGGTCTTCAGGTAGGAGAAGGTTCCCATCTTTCGTCGTAACTTTCAATCTTTCATTGAAAGATGATACTAAAAGATCTCGTTTTTGTAAAAACTTGGTCAAACTTTACATTACTTGACTTTTTAGAGGAAATATACGCCTTACTTTTAGAAGCAGAGTGAGTAACTTAATAATATCAAAATTGATGCTCCCTCCATCCCAGAATATTAGGCGCCTTAAATTTCGCTGGTAACGAGATACAACTTTGACCATGATTTTTACTCACAATATGTACACAAAATCATTATATCGATAGATGAAATAAAATATTTTTTAAAGACGAGTCCAACAATACCATTTGTACGTTCTCAGAGCAGATGATTTATGATATATCAGTGATCAAAATCGGGTATGAAACACCACCATAAAAATAACGCGTCTTAGGTAGGGATGGAGTACTAGGTCCACCCGGGTCTATGACAATACTTCTGCAAGAGCTACACGAAATTAAGACCACCTTAAAAAACGTTCCCGAGAGATCAAAATTAAATTCCAAACCGTGTTTAACTGACAATCCATGGTTAAAGTTACAAACGATCTCAACATGCTTTTGCATCGAGGCCTCTATTTTGCTTACAGAAGGAGTACTAATTATCCGAGCTACTAGCTTTGGTAGATGCCTTGGTCGCCGTGTGCATGCGAAGGTTCCCTGGTGCGGCCGTCGCCACGTGACCAACAGCCATCTCCTTCCTGATCTCGCTGACCCTGTTGATGATGGCCTCGAGTGCGACATCCACGGCGTCCTTGAGCGTCTCCAGCTTGGACCTAGGGTCCGCGTACACTAGCCTGGGGATGAGCCCGATGACCGTCTCCGTCATCCGCTCCGCCACCTCCCGCGGGATCCTCCGCAACGTCTCCTCCACGCTGCCGCTGGCGTTGCCGCTCCGCACGTCCTCCTCGGAGATGAACACGGAGTAGCTCTCGTGGTTGTCGGGAAGGTGCCACCTGTACTGCCTGTAGCGGAGTCCTGGTGGAAGAATACGGGCACGCACCCGGCGAGGATGGCGTCGAACGCCGACCGCCGCGTGTACGTGTCCCCCGCCGGCTGCAGGCAGAAGCGCGCGGTCTGGAAGACATGCATGAAGGTGCTAGGCACGAGGCACCGCTGCTCGCCCTTCCGGCACTGGACGAGGTTGCAGCTAGCGGCGTCGGCGCACTCCCTGATGAGGTGGTGCCGGATGGAGTTGGGGTCGCCGGGCCGCTGCCGCCGGCGAAGGCGAAGAGCCAGTCTCGCTTCATGCCGCGCATCCGGTCCTGCCATTGGAACACGTCAGCGTCCTTGGCCGGGTGGAAGTAGGTCGGGTACGGGACCGCGAAGTCGAAGTCCGTCCACGGCGCCTTCTCGACGAAGAGCACCGTCATGTTCCACACCGCCGGCAGGCGGAGCAGCTTGTTGCCCCACTCGGAGTCGCTTTCTGTCTGCCGCTGGTGGTCCCACGCGGTCCTCCCTGACAAGACAAAGTGGTCACGCCCGCCCATGGCGCGCCACTCTGGCCGCCGCGCCAGCCAGTCGACGAGAGCCAGCGGCGCGGCGTCCTTGGCGGTGGCGTTGTTGCTCCAGAGATGCCGAACGACGTCAAAGCCGGCGTAGTAGGGCACGAAGATGGCGGCGGCGCGGGCGGAGTCGTTGGTGAGGCAGGCGTACTGCCGGACGCGGGCGTGGAAGATGACGTCGAGGCCGAAGTGGTCGGTTGCGTACCATCCCCTGTCGGCGAACGCGCCGTCGGAGTTATCGATGGGCGCGCCGAGGCCGGCGTTGGCGAGGTACTGGCACATGTCGATCCACTGGTACCAGTGGCGGCAGTCGGCGAGGACGTCCGCGTTGAACCGCGGCGGCAGGTCGTGGATGTACAGGTACCTGCCTCGGCAGGGGTCGACGTGGACGTCGCTGCGCACTGCTGCCGCGGCGGAGAGCGAGCGGGAGGAGGTGGTCGGGAGCTTCTTGAGCTGCGCCTCCTGCACGGAGAGGAAGCTGAGCTGGTGCTGGGCGCCGTCCGAGGGCGGGCGCGGGGAGCCGACCGGCGGCGCGTCGAAGACGGAGTGGTGGCAGTAGACGATGAGGAGCCAGGGTGTGGCCGACAGGGCGGCGAGCAAGAGGAGGCGAGGCAGCCAGCGTTTGCCGCCGCCGTGGGCGGCCGTCGACCTCTCCATGGTCTCGCGCTCACTCACAGACTCGCCACTTATTCTTAGAGCAAGTACCTAGAGGTACGTGCCGGAATCTTGAAATGGGTAAGCTCGGGATCAGCTTGGCCACCGGGAAGCTACGATAGAGGCGATTTTCTTTTGGTTCTCTCGCTCTGACTTATTTTTAGTAAGATAAGATGGAGCTGTGCAGATCGGAGACGACTACACGCGCTACGAACCATCGGATCCCTGGAAGAAGGAGCTAGCTCGACGATCAACACATGGGTCGCAGCCCTCGATCGGGGTTCACACGCCACCGTATAGTGTAGCACGGCTTCTTTGTTTTTGCCCTCGACGGCTCGATCGAGGGAAGCATTCTAGTGTTCCGGCTCCGATGGTTTCCGCCCAATCACCGCTCATCGCCGTGTCCGCCGCCCTGTGTCAACTCCTCGCCGGTTCGTTCTTTGTTGTCGATCTTCTCTTACCACCGGTTCCGGTGTCCGCAGCCTGCTTCTCGCCCAGTGTTGACTCCTCCAGTCCTCCCTGGTTCAGCCTTCGTCGCCGGTGAAAACCCTGCCGCCCGCTACGTCCCTCCTCCGGATTGCTCGCAATCGCTGTCGACGTGACTGTCGCTTACCGACTCCGTCGGGCCCTTAGGTAGACTAGTCACAGTGGAGAGTAACTTAGTAGTAACATACACATATTTCTATACTATGTTAGGACACCTCCAACGGGCTGGCGCAAACGCACACCGAAATTGGTCCGGTTTGGTCCGTTTGGGGCGGACCGCGGACTCATTTTGGGCTTTGTCCGTTTGGGGTGGAGCTGACCCCAACGGCCTGGTGCATGTTTGCACACCGGTCCGGATTTTGGCTATGTTTTTCATCAAATAGTCCACAAATTTATGAAATAGTAGTTCGCAATAACAAATAACAACGGTTTATTACAATAAAAAGTTTATGGACTGAAATAAATAGTTTATTCAATAAAATTAAAGAGGCCAGGACTATTGTTTCCAAAGTGAGTCCAAATATGCTCGACCAAATCATTTTGGAGCTGGATGTGTCCCGCTCGCGATCCAACGCGGGTGCTCGCCCAACGACAGAGCCGACATGCCGAGGCTGTGCATCCTCGTTGAACTGGTGGATGAGAGTGGCCGCGGCCATCATGATATCGTTGTCATCATCCGAAGATTCATCCGATGTATCGATAAAGTTCTGGTAGAAGAACTCATCATCGCTATCCATCTACATGAACGAAACAATAAGAACATGCTACACCATTTTTACTCCTCCAAATACAAAGAAGGGACAGCTATTGTTCATTACCTTGGTCGGTCAATTCGTCGAGCACCTTCGGGGCGGTGGACTTAGAGGCGGCCGGGCTGCAGGAGGGATCGAGGGCGGCCGGGCTGCAGGAGAGATCGAGGGCGGCCGAGGCGGGCGAAGAAGTGGAGGACGGCCGGGGCGGGAGAAGAAGGCGGCTGATCCAGGGCGGCGGCGGCGTCGCGGGAGGCAAAGGGGACGGGGAGGTGGGAGGGAATGTGTGGCTGGCCATTGGGCCCGACGCGGACAAGGAGGACAAAGGAGCGGACCGAGAGGCTGTCCGTCCCACCCCAAACCTGGACCAAAGTTGGGCCGTGTTTGGGGCGAAATCTCGTGTCCGCCCGAACACAGGTCCGTTTGCGCCAGCCCGTTGGAGCACCTCATTTGTCCGTCCGACAAAAAAGGACTGGGCTGGTCCGTTTGCGCCAGCCCGTTGGAGGTGCCCTTACTACCCTTATAGTGCAAAGTAACATAGAGATAATGTCATAGATGGTCTCATTTATTATTTTATAGACTCAGTTTCTCTTGAAAAATGTGATGTGATGGTAATTAGCTAAGTTATTCTATTTGTCTCTCTCCTCATTAACTACATTACTTAGGTGGCACCTATGCAGAAATTCGCTTTGGCACCCGAGCACACCTGCTCCCTATATCCTATCCGTACATGCACTGCAAGATTCGTGTTGCTGGGTTTGCTTGAAAGTTTTCTACCGCAGTAATTCCAAACAGTGGCCCGCATTAAATGACGCTGGTGTCGTCTAATCTTCCCGGAACAGATGGACATGAAACTGAGTGAACCGGTACCTGGGCTGCCCGGTACCTGTGCATGTAGCCGACTACGGATGGCACCCGCCGGGTTCGGGCCGGGTTTGGCACCCCCATACCCACAACCGCCCCTCCACCCACACCCGCCACCCGCCCCATACCCGCCGGCGGGTCAAGATCTCTACCATACCCGCGAACCCGCCGGGTTCGGGTGACCGACGGGTACCCGCGAAATCGAGTCGATCTGGGGCTCTGGCCATCTCCCCTGGCACTGGTAGTCGACGGAGCCGAGGCGCGGACCTCGACGGAGCGGCGGTGCGGACCACGACGCTGATGAGGACGCTGGTCGGTGGCGGCGCAAGAGGGCAGGTGGGGCGAGGGGATGAGGACGCTGGTCGACGGCGGCGCAAGAGGGCAGGTGGGGCGAGGGGATGAGGACGCTGGTCGGCGGCGGCGCGAGGGGACGAGGACGAGGGGATAAGTGAAGGGAGCGGCGGCAGAGCTAGAGGAGCTTGTCGTGCAGGAGAGATGGGAAGGAGAGAGCAGAGAGCAGGTATGCGCCGGCATCAGATGGCATCGAGATGGGAAGGAGCAGAGCAGAGCGCGTGGTGTGTGCTGTGGACCTGTGGTGTGTCCGCGTGTGTGTGGTGTGGGCTGTGGCCTGTGGCCTGTGGTGCGTGCGTGGACGCGTGGGTGGTGTGGTGTTTTCTGTGTGTGCTGCGTGCGTGGGTAGTAGATTAGGTGAGGGTGTGAGGATGACACGTGGGGTCCACGAATTCTTGTCGGGTTTGCGGGTTGGCGGGTATGGGTTTGGCACCCCCATACCCGCACCCGCTATACCCGATGGGTATGAAATTTTCCTGCTAACTACCCCTGTGGTTTTTTTTCTATACCATACCCTCCCCATTTAAGGCGGGTACCCGTCGGGTATCGGGTTTGCGGGTACCCATTGCCATCCGTAAGCCGGACGAATCTCATTTGATTTGGTCTTTGATGTTGCCCAGCCGGACTAATCTCATTTGCTTTGGACTTTTTTTAATCCAAATCATGTGCATGCGCGATGGATCCACCACCGCCGAGGTCGACACGAGCAAGATCAGGGGACGAGTGCGGGGAGCAACCGACGCTGGGGTGGATGGTCAATGGCGCAACTGGGCGCAGTGGCATATGTTTGCTCTGTACTCTGCTAGTCTGCTTCCAAGCCGATGATGTGGCTGGACCCGGGCGCAGTGGCAAGACTGCCTGGACATCTACGTCAAGGCGCGCGCGGTACAGCAGGGCCAACACTAGTAGGAAACTGCTTTTCTATAGACAGGTATTTTGTGGCGCACCAAATAAGCATGCGCCACTAAATTAATTTATGTGGCGCATTGTTTCGCATGCGCCACAGAAATTTGGAATTCTGTGGCGCATGTGGGCTGATGCGCCACAAAAATACCACTTTCTGTGGCGCATACAAATGCGTGCGCCACAAAAATGCGGTTTTTCAAATCCAGATCGAGATCCAGATTCTCTCTCCTCTCAACTGGTCAAACCGGCCACTCTATCTCTCTCTCTTTTCCCCAACTACTCCCGCACTTCTCTCTTTTCTCCTCTTCCTCGCCTCCCTCACCCCGCCGCTCCCAATCTCTTCTGCACCTCCCGCGCGGCCGCCGCCTCCCCCGTGTCCCCACCCCCTTCTCCCCACCCCCATGGCCGCCGCCACGCCGCGTTCCTCCACCAGCGCCATGTTGCGAGCCGAGGAGATCGAGGACGAGGCGACCCTGACCGCGCTCGTGGCGGCTTCCAGGACGCGGGACGGCCGGATCCGACTCGCCGACACCCTCTCCCTCCTCCCCGGTGCAGCTCCTCCTCCTGCGCCTCCGCCTCGTCCGCAACCTCCTCGCCGGCGACTCGCTCAACCAGTGGACCTTCGAGCACCTCTCAGGCCCAACGTGATCGTCTCCTCCCTCCTCGCCCTCCCCTCGCTCTCCCCCGAGGTCGCTGGAGTCTGGGACGCGCTCTTCCCGGCGGAGACGACAACCGCGACGCTGTCTGGGACGCCATCTTCCCGGAGGGGCTGCGGAAGTTCGCCTGGACGGAGGCGGCGGCGCTGCACCTCGGGCTGCGGAAGTTCGCCTAGACGGGGGACGCGGGGGTCGTGGACCAAGGCGGCGGCAGAAACCTGGACGGAGGCGGCGGCGCTGCACCTCGGGTCGGGGATTGCGTTGGACGGGGAGGGGTTGGAGTCTGGGCAGCGGGGCGAGGCGGCGATGCGGGAACGACGACAGGAGCGATGGGCAGAGAGAGGGAATGGGGGGCTCGTGTACTTTTTTTTTAAATCTGGAAAAAGATTTCTGTGGCGCATGTTACGGTGTGCGCCACAAAATTCCGAGTTTTCCCGTGCGCCACAGAATTTGCATTTTTGTGGCGTGACATCTGTGGCGCACCCACCATGCGCCACAGAATGGCAAAGGGGGTGCGCCACAGAAAGCCTGTTTCCTAGTAGTGCAAGGCGATGATGCGCTGGACCCGGCGGAACCTCAAGGCGTACACGGCGGAGGACATCGACGGCATGGAGTGGGAGTCTCTGGACTCGTTCATGACGCTGTGGAGCCCGCACTTCCACGCGGCCATCGCCTCCGTGCTAACAGTACGCCGGCCGTGCTCGCGCACCTCCCGCCGACGGTTTGGGCGAAGTTCTTCCAATTCTCTGACGGCTTGGTCGCGGCCGCAGAGGCTGTTCAAGCTGCTAGACATGCTCGCCGCAGAGGTGGAGCTCGCCCTCGCGAGCGCCTCCGTGTGGAGACACACTACATCGCCGGCGCCGACGCCGTGCAGGCGCCCAAGATCGTCCGTGTGCCGGCGATGGAACCGAAGCGGGGGGGCTAAGGAGGCCGCACGGCGCTGCACCGGCACGTGAAGGCGGAGCGTAGGGTGTGGGCAGACGCGGTGGCGGCGCACGTCATGGCAATGAACGCGTACTGAGAAATTTACATGCGCGCCCGGGGCACCGGGCTGGCGAAGCTGATCGGCAAGGAGGCCATGAAGCAGCGGTACAAGGCATCGGCTGAGGAGGCGGCGTGGGAGTACCAGGACGTGGCGTGGATCCGGTGCCTCGGCGGCAGCGGCGTTCACGGGACGCTCGAGGGACGGCGACCTCCGGGTACAGAACTGTGCGAGGCGCTGCCGTTCAGGGTGGCGGTGACCAAGTCGGTGCAAGGCGCCGACGCCTGGTTCATGAAGGCAAAGGAGACGGCGGTGGCCGGCAGGAGGCCGGCGTTCCTGTCGTGGACGCAAAGGCTCCTTTCAGATTTCCATGCCCCACGGGACCATGGTCCATGAATTCCTGTCGTCATGTACCTAAGGGACAGGAAAAGTCGGCGTTACCCTCCGTCTATCCCCGTGGGCGAACGTGCAAACTGGCGTCATATGTGGGGTCTGCAGTCCATGCGATTCACCGAACCTCCACAGTTTTTACTCTTCCCAGCAGATGCGGACAACAAACCTGTACACAATCTCAACAAGACTTTCACGGTCCAGATTTCCGGAGCATCTGTGCTCGGATGCCAAATCGCCCCTCCCGCGCCTATGTTACTACTTAAGTTACTCTCATTGTGAACAGCCGTATATGGTATACCCCCTACACTCTTTTAACTTCGTGCCCGGACTATCTAGGTACTTTAGCACGATATCAAAGTCCGGTTTAGTTTGGTTCAGTCGTTTATTCAAATACAGAATGTTGTCACTGACTTTTGAGCTTAACTAATATGTTAATATTATGGATGACGCCAGCTCAAGTTGATTGTAAGATTGAAAATACCAATGATGAATCCAGTAGTAAGGATGGATCTTTGATCATCCTACGGAAGTTTTTCTCCCGATGGTGGCCTATTTTTGCATCCCAGATAATACCAAAAAAATGGATGATTTTTTTTGGAAAATGCGATAATTATTCATGGCGAAGATGTACAACAACGGAGGCCAGCCAGGAGCACAGACGCGAGGTGGAGTTCCATAGAGAGGCCAGAGGGGTGGCCATGAGCCCATCTCACGCACCCCCCCCCCCCCTCTTGCGTCGCCCCTTCGCCTATTTATGCCCCATAATCTAAAAATGTTGAAGGAGGAGTCGCTTTAAAAAATACGATACAAAGACGTCGTCGTCGCGAATATAATTCCAAAAACCTATTCTGGTGCTCTGCCATAGGAGAGAATCATCACCAGATTCCTCTACATCACCGTTGGCGTCTTCACGATAATGCATGAGTAGTCCACTTTGGACCATGGGTTCATAGCAGTAGCGAGATTGCACTCACTCTCCCTAATTTTTCAATACAAAAATCTCATGAGCTGCCCTATATGATCAAGATTCATATGATGTTACTATTTTATGGTATGTTTGCTGGGATATGATGACATGCGACTTTATGATCAGTTTGTTCATTTTGTAGTATGATGCTATTTGTTATCATGGCTGCTCTATTTTATAGTCCTACATGGTCTCCATTATATGTGTTTACATTCGCCAAAATTATGTGTAGATCTCTAAGACAGAGTTTTGTGTTCGATAGCGGGTTCATACCATGCAAATTCATATACCCGAGTTGGAGAATACGGGAAAGGTCTAAATGTGTTGTTTTCACTAAGGATAAAACAATGGTTTCTCATCATTTTTTATATATTTGTTGACGATGTTTACTGTTAACATTATGTATCATGTTTAGGCAATATTCCGTTCTTAACTTACTTAGAGATACAAACATATAATCAGTCTCGAGGTGGAGTATTAGTTATAGATGCGGTTCAGTAACGATATACATATATGTTTAACATAATGCCTATATAAATATTGCCATGAACATCCAATCATAATTAATTTTTCAAGTACAATTCTGTCAATTGACCAAACGTAATTTCTTTATCCTACATCATTTCATCTTTATGGAGAGATTCCTCTACTGAACCTATGGCACTCGATCCATCTTTTTTAAATTATTACAACCTCGTTTACTTGCTTTCCACCATTAGATTCTCGATGGTCCCGTTTTTACTTTATTATTTTCATCAATTTCAACCATATACTATACGTTTAATTTTGGTAACTACCAGGACGGAGAGTTTGACAACCTTTCTAGATGTTGGGCACAAGGTGGTTTTTTGTTTTGGGTGCATGTACCGTTAACTTGGTTAAGAACGTGATATTTTTACTGATTCGATAACTCTTGATTCTCTACAGAGAGAAATACTTGTTAGCAACTGCATCACCCTTATACTTGGGGTTTCCAACAATATCGTTAGTGGCCAACGTGGTGTGGATATGATGGATGGTTGTGGGCTATGCTCCTCGGGCCCAAATTACTTTGCCGATGATGTCGTGACGGGGATGGCATTGTGCTCCTCACCGGGAGCAACTCTAGCATAAAGTCTACAACCTCTTGAACTCCACTACGTCTAAGAATGAAGGGCAAAAAACACATGATGCCAGATCCTCTACCTTGTCAACTATCATAAAAAATAGCTCATTCCCTAAAACCACTCCTCTATCAAACTAAACTATCTGCACACATGCGACCAGGGGGGGGTTACACTTGGTCGCGCCACAGTGCTTCTCCGTCCCATCAATTCTTTCGAGTTTCGTTCTTGCGAACATACTTCCCAGATCGGATACTTAACACGTTAGCTCCGACTAACTACGAAACTAAGTTAATCCACATCTATAAGGATCTCCCCTGCTTATTTTAGACGTCTAAATGCTTTATGATCCGTGCATAAATTATCAATGAATGTTTAAATATTTATGCATTATTAGTAATTTCTGAATTTATGTAATTTAATTTTTAGGTTCATGTACTAACAAGAAATTTCTATAGATGCATTCACAAAAAAAAAACCATGCATTAGCATATTTTTTGTTTATCAATACATCATTAGTAGGAATAATATCGTTCATTGGATGCAAAATCGACAGGCATGATAAAAGGGATGATAAGCGCGGGAGATCCTCATATTTGTGGAAAAACTGTGTTGGTATTTTGCGACCAGTTACGAAGCGATCATCCTGTGCAAACTTGTTTTGTCATTTCTCCCGATATGGAGAAACAACTATATATTCCTAACTCGATTCTAGAAATCATTTGATCTAAATACTGAGATTCGTGTAAATATATAGGAATAGGAATGTTTCAAGCAACTACTACACTTCTAAACAGGTCGAGAAAAAACTATTGCCTCCATCCGGAACCTAGACCTCGCCACGGCGACACGTTGTGGTTATCGGTGGCAGCTCGGCTCCCCCTGGCCTCGGTTACCTTGCCGATTATGCTCTCGACGGCGACGTCGAAGGCGTCCCTCACCGTCTCCAGCTTCGACCTGGGGTCCGCATACAGCAGCGTGGGTATCATCCCGACCACCTCCTCTCGCATCCGCTCTACCGTCTCCGGCGGGATCTCCCGGAGCACCGCCTCGATGCTCACGTTGCGCGTCCGCACGTCCTCCTCCGCGATGAACACTGAGTACTTGGCGTGATCCTCAGGGAGTACCACTTGTACTGCAGGTACGCCGACACCCGGTGGAAAAACACCGGGATGCATCCAGCGACCATGGAGTCGAACACCGACCGCCGCGTATAGGAGTCCCCCGGCGGTTGCAGGCAGAAGGTGGCCGTCTGGAATAGGCGCATGATCTTTTTGGGGGAGTGGCACTGACTGCTGCCGAACGCGCAGCCCAGCTGGGCGCACGCGCCGGGCGCCGCCGCGCACTGCGTGATAATCCAATGACGGATGTTCTTCGGATTGTCCGGCCTGGGTGCGCCGACAAACGCCATGAGCCACCGCCGCTCCAGACTGCGGACGCTGTCCTGCCACCGGCGCACCTCGGCGTCTGACCTCGGGTGGAAGTAGGTCGGGTACGGCACGGAGTACTCTCGCTCGTGCACCAGAGAGCATTCCAGCACGAGCACCGTCATCTCCCGGCCGCCTGGCATGACGAGGAGGTCGGTGCCCCAGTTTGGGTTGATGTTGTTGCTCCGCCGGAAGTCCCACCCTGTCCTGCCGGCGACGAGGAAGTGGTCGCGTCCTCCCGCTCGCTTCCACTCGGGCCGCCGCATGAGCCACTGGGTGAGGTCCACCGACGCGGCGTCCCTGGTGGCGTTGTCGTAGCCCCAGTGGTAGCGCACGAAGTCGAAGCCGGCGTAGAAGGGGACGAAGACGGCGTCGGCCATGGCGGAGTGGTTGGTGAGGCACTCGTACCGCTTCATCCGGTTGTGGAAGATGGCGTCGAGCGCGAACTGGTGCGTGGCGTACCAGCCGTTGTCGCCGGTGAAGACCCTGTCGAGCGGGTCGGCGAGGGGGCGGCCAAGGCCGGCGTTGCCGACGAAGCCGCACATGTCCGGCCAGTGGTCATCGGTCTTGCGGCAGTCGCGGAGGATGTCGGCGTTGAAGCGCGGCGGAAGGTCGTGCACGTAGACGTACCGTCCCCGGCAGGGGTCGGCGCCGGCCACCAGCGGCGCCCCGCGGTAGCCCACAGCACCGAGAACTGGTAGTAGAGGAAGGTGATCCACCCAACGACCACGACCACAACGATGAACCGCAGCGGCGGGGCAGCGCCCGAGATCTTCTGGTCCCCGGCGTGCCCTTCATCAGCCCCTCGCCCCGTCGCGGCCAGGCACCGCCGCCGCCCCTCGCTGGAGACTGGATCAACTGGCAGTTCATGCAAGGTGAAGAGAAATGCAAGCGAAACATGAATCCACACACAAGGGGGAAATTAAGGGGTTACGTACGTATGCGTGGCGCGCTCACCAGCTTTATGACGATGGAGTTGGCGACGCCAATTTGCATGGCATGGAGTAGGATTCACGAGAGTGAGAAGAAGCCGCTTGTCGTCAAGAACATCGCGTGCCGTGGAGTTCTAGAGGTAGCCTATGGAGTAGTAGTAACCATTGTTAGATCTCCTAGCAGCTAGCAATCTCGATCGCCGATGCACGCACCTGTTTTTCTAGTGCAAATTAAGCGCGATCACCAACTTGGTCCACACCACTTAGATACTTGTTTAACTACTTAATGGTGGTTAAGCAACTGGGAGTAGTGTACTTTCCTTGTTTGACCATGTTACGGGGTTTGAAACTCTCGGTCAACACAGAGTTCAATGTACGTTTGTGTCAATCGAATCAAATTGGATAGTTAATGGTTCTGCTACAAATAAATTGAGTACTGGCCGAATCTATCATAGCTCATGCACATGCAGCAGGTCAATGGACGGTTCTTGGGTTTCTTCCTTATTTCGTCAAATCTAACCCGCTGCTTGTACCGGATCTTTGTGGCCTGTTTTCTCCGGACAGCTATGCTTAATTAAGTAAGAACCTTTGTAGCACATTTGTGAGCTACCCCATTAAGACCTCTCTCATTGTGAAATTTTTGAACAAGGAAGTGGAGGTAAGCCTGCAGGAATCCAGCAATTGTAGTACTTCTTGTATCCCAATGCAGCAAAGAGTGATCCAGTTTCCTCTAGGCGGCCACCTTGGCCAAGCTTTGATTATCTGTGAGGAAAGTTGGATTCTAAATGTTAAGCACTGCGCCACTGTTGTTGTAAATATAAGAACTTTCGCCTCCGCCGGGAATGTTGAAGAAGGTTGCTGTGTTGAGGCCTGCACCATCATATTGCATATTCTTCTTTGCAACCCCAACTTGATGTACACACCTACTCAAGTAACCTTCATATGATGAACTCCCGGAGTGGCCCTATACTTCCAAGCACCATCAGAGAAAATAAGAGTCGAGGGATGTTTGCGTCGGGGGCAGTAGTCTACCCCTGACCAAACATGTCCTGCATGTCATGGTTGAGCTTCGGATTCTAGGTGTCTGCATTTGGAGAGACTGCCAGTTAAAGGTTATTTAAAAGTGCTTGAGCATGCAGGCTTACTTGGTAGGGTTATGTTTCCATCCTGCCAACAAGAAATCATTCCTACATTTCCATGTATACCACATGAAGTTGAGTATGTTGGACAAAGAGCCATGTGGGTGGTTCATAGTGAGCAGGTTCATAATGGTTTGTGTTAAGGAGGTTTTATTTTGAATGGTTATATCAGTTGAATAAACCATGGCTGTAGAAACCAAGCCGCTTTAACAAAAGGACATGTGAAAAAAAGTAAACCTCATCTTCTTCAAGTCCACACCTGCAACCGAGTTTTTTTTTCTTAAAGGGTACCCCCAGCCTCTGCATCAAAATGATGCATACGGCCGCTTTTTTCGAAAAGGGTACCCCAGCCTCTGCATCAAGTTGTTCTTTAGTTCAATACAAATTCACGGATCACAACAGAGTTTACTTATATGTTTTGAGAATCTGCCCACTCTAGCTCCAGTGGGAAGCGCTTTCCTAAGAAACTTCCATGCAAAGGTCTGAATTCTTGGTATCAACTCTTTACTCTTCCAGACCTGGTTAAGGAGTTTAGTTGTGGCTTTAGATTGGCTATGTGCCATGTATTCTCGAGGGTGATATAAACCATGCACACGGGCATAATATGCACTTTTTTCATGGCATTTACCGTTAGTTGTCAGCTTCCAATACGGGATCATCATCTGTTGAATTAATAATGGGAGTTGATTTGGTGATCTGAGCTATATGGGATCTGAAAATCTGAAAACAGTGTCTATGAGATCCTCATTCCAAGCCTTTTGATTTGGGACCAAAGGTCCTTGACAACGGCAGAGTAGGGAAAACCAGGAGGTTGTATGATAAGATCCTCATAAATAGAATTCCAAGGCTCACACAAGGATGTACACGAGATTTAGACCTTCCCTTCTGATAGTTGGTACTCCCTCCGTCCCAAAATAAGTGTCTCAAATTTATCAAAAAGTGGATGTATCTGGACATGTTTCATGTATAGATACATCAATTTTTGGACAAACTTGAGACACTTATTTTTGAACGGAGGGAGTAGAAGGAATGGGTTTTCAATATGTGTGGAATTTTGAGAACAGATTCCAAAAGGCTGATTTGGGAATATTGGGCTTGGGCTGCCAAATAGATAAGTCGGGGAAGTATTTTTCCTTGAGAACTTTGTGAAGATTGTCATTAGGGTTTTGTGCTATTCGCGCCAAGAAGAGATAAGAATAAGGCTTTCATTAAGAGCCTACAAAAGTTCCTAATTGCTAGACCGCGCGCCCTCCTTCTTTGCAGCACAAAATGTCATGCCAGGCTTTGAGACAAAGGCTTCGAGTGTTTTCCTCCATTATACTTGTCCACGAGAAGGTTTGAATGATAGCTGCCATCTTCCCAATAAACTTTTTAGAAAATAAGATGTTAGACATACGGGATTGCTGGAATGAGCTCATTTTCTTTGAGATTCAAGCTTCTCCTCACATTCGGTACAAACATTGGTTCTTCAGCAACTTGCATTGAATATACCTTACATAATTGGTGCACGCGTGAAGCTTCAAAAAAAATCCCGAGCAGGCTTCAACTAAACACACTTCAAATAAAGAACCAGAAATCTAACCCGTATGCACAATTGTTCTATGGCCTCAGCGAGCGATGGCCTCTAACCTCAGTGTGATTGTTCTGTGAGGTCGGCGATTCCCCGCCACCGTCGGGGTGGGCGACCGGAGGTTAACTATTTGGAAGTGGATAATAGTGTGTCATCTTGCTAAGGAGATATGATCTACCGGCACAAGAATATACTATTAATCTAATAAAATAAAAAATATGTCCACGCGTTCTCTTTTCCAAATGGAAAGACACCACACGATAGGGGGTAAAACGCGTTGGTTGAAAATGAGCATGAGAATAAAATAATTCGACAAAGGATTCTTGATACATCAATGTCAATAACATCAATTATGCCCACAAAGAAAATAACATCAATTATTGAGGTGCCAAAGTATGGTATTCATAAACATATACAATTACAGAATTACTACAAAGATGATATATGCTTGATCAATTTATCAATGGCCAACACAGAAGACCCGCCGCTCTCTAAGCAAGATGTCACTTTTTTCTTGAGCTCTCTAGCTCTTTCCCTCATCGCCTCTCCAGGCCTCCCTTTCATAAGGTTTCGGGTCGCCTCCTCAATTTTGTTTCTCTCTAGCTTGCCCTCGAGTTCAAACCCTACGCCCCACGTCGCCTCCACGTATCTCGCGTTCATCATTTGGTCCGCGAACTGAGGCCTGCACATCATCGGGAGACCCTCGCTGATGCTCTCCAACGTCGAGTTCCACCCGTTATGGGTCCAGAACCCACCCACTGCAGGGTGGGCCAGCACCTCCTGTTGTGGGGCCCATGGGATGACCTTGCCTCTACCCTCCACCGCGCGATCGAATCCCTCCGGTAGACCTGGTGCATCTGACCCCCGCACGAGGTCATGTCGGACCACCCATAGGAAAGGCTGCCCGCTGTTGGCCAGCCCCCACGCGACCTCGGAGAGCTCGCCCGAGTCCATGGACGCCAAGCTTCCGAAGCTCACGTACAACACGGACCCCGCGGCCTGCGTGTCCAGCCACTCGATGCAGCTGCGGTCCTGCTGCAGTAGGCTGCTCCCGGTGCTCCGGGTGGAGAGCTTGTGGAGCGGGCCGGCGGCGAGCACGAAGGCGACATCAGCTAGCTCTCCACGGATCCTGTCCAGCTCTGCGGTTTCCAAGGCGTCGAAGGTGTTGATGACGAGGCCGTGGGAGTTCCTCACTGTCTCGGTGGCTCTGGCCAGAACTTGGCGCACCATCTCATGGTTGCTGCTGCTGGATAAGAACAGGTCCCTGACACGTAACGGCGGCAGCTCTGTTTAAGGTGTAATTTGGCTGCTGGTATTTTATATAAGCCAAATTAAATTAAATGATCGTGGTCAGATTATTGGTTGACCTATGTATTTGGACTTGGTGTTTAGTTCAAAATGCAGGATTGGCAAGAATCAAGTACAAGTACCTGGGCGACAGACTAGACATATGAAGCTATTTATTCAAGACCGATTTCTAAAGTTTGCATGGATTAACTGGAAGATATGATGAGTTCATGATGTATTCTGGAACAGGATGAACTGAACGGTGGCTGCCGAAGACAACTCCTGGATGAATACCCAGAGATGCGCTAAGTTAAACTGCAGATATCTAGGACAAGTCCTAGCACGGGTCGGTCAAGTATCAAGCTGAAGACCTATTGGAGGTTGATCGATCATGTACGGCAAGGTTCCATGTTTCTTACGATTGTACGTATTAGTACCGGCCGGATCGATTAGTTACAGATTAGGAATATTTTATTCGGCTTGCAAACCAAGCAAACGATCGGAGACCTACTTCTGTACGCCAAAGTCCAGGCTACCTCTACATATAAGAGGTATACGGCCGATTGAGGGAGCCCCAACCAATCGATACACACAAATCAATCTATTTTCACGTACTGTTTTTTCCGTTCGTTTTTCTCCTTTGCCGAGCTCTAGTATCTCTAGGGTTTAGCGATCTTTGCCGTTTTGCGCTGAAAAGCGGCCGTTTCTCCTCTTCGAAATTGAGGAATTCTTTGTTGCTTTGCTCGTAAAGCAATCGGTTCGTCGTCACGAAAGTACGACGGGTATCGTGGTGCTGCGCGGCAATTTTCCGTGGCAACACAATTGGCGACTCCGCTGGGGACGAAGAAGAACAAGAACATGCACGCGATGGACGCCGCCGCCGCCAAGAACGGCAGTGACTTCGACACCGACAACATCATCGCCGTCACACTTGATGAGCTATCTGATGATGATCGGCGCGAGTTGGAACGGGTGCTTGATGAAGAGAGAGCTGAGAAGATGAAACTGATGCTTGCTGGATTCCAGAAGACAAGGAACGGCATCGTCAAAAAGGTAGCTACGCCGAGTCCTTCGGATCTACTCGGCGCTGAGGTAAAAAGGCCAACTGATGAAATTGCTCATTTTATTGATGTGTCCGTAGCTAGTAAATATGGTTCGGACATAGCAGAGATGTCACGCGCGATTAAAGCTGTAGCTAGTAAATTTGAGCAACTTGAAGAAAGTATACCTCGACATGTGCGTTCGGTAGTGCTACAAATTAACGACGAAAATTCTGCTAATCAGCCGATGCCTCCTCAAAGTAGCAGTTTATTTAATCTTTCTGGTCATATGCACACACCAGGGGCATCGGTTAATGCTGCACGACATGCTCAAGTTTCTTTAAATAATAATTTGAGTGGCCAGAAGAATTATGCTAGCGGTTCGACCCATGATTTTATGTATAGTGCTGCTCCTCCTATTGTTTCAACTTCGGTTGATCAAAATCACAACAACAATAACCGAAGTAGTATTTTAAACTCTAATTTGCAGCAGCCTTTTTATCAAACCGTAGCATATAATACGCCACCGCTGCAGCCTGTCGGTACCGGGGTTCCATATGGCCGGTACCCAATTCATATTTCAGTGGACCTCCGTTGCACACGTCACAAAATTCTTTGCCGGAATATCCACCGCGTGCTTGCGTTACAAGCTCCTCAAACAATTCTCCACAACCCGCGATATTTTAAGGATCAACTTGCGGTATACTTAGAGAATTTGGTTTAGAACCTAAAGGTAGAGCACGTGCGTACCAAAAACCTACCCTGAATATTTTGACTCAACACCATATCCTCGTGGTTTTAGAATTCCAGATTTTGTTAAATTTACAGGAGAGGATGGTAGAACAACTTTTGAGCACATAGGCCAATTTTTAGCACAATGCAGTGACGTTAGCACATCGGATGTTTATAGAGTTAAACTATTTCCTTTATCTTTGTCCGGTACTGCATTTACTTGGTTTACATCGCTCGCTCCTAATTCTATTTCACATGGGCACAATGGAGCAAAAATTTCATGAATATTTTTATAGCGGTGAAACTGAACTTCGACTTTCGGATTTAACTATGGTTAGACAGAAACATAATGAGCATGTTCAGGATTATATTAGGAGGTTTAGAGATGTCAAAAACCGATGTTTTAGCCTAGCCATAGCCGAAAAGGATTTAGCTGATCTTGCTTTTTCGGGACTGCTCACTCATATTAAAGATAAATTAGAAGGGCAAGAGTTTTTGGATGTTAATCAAGTTTTGCAAAAGGCTTTGGCGCAAGAAAATCGGGCTAAGGAAACTAAACAATTTAGCCGATTTAAAGATAACAGGACTAAAGTAAAGATAATCATGCGGTTAATGCTTTAGATTTTGATAGTGATTCGGCTAGTGAGGACGATATGATATATGTGCAGCCGAATGGGTTCAAGCGCCAAAGTCAAAACCTTTTGCATGTCCTGCTTTGAAACCTACACCTGCTAAAAGAGAAGAAATTAAGTATACTTTTGACGTTAGCAAGTGTGATAGGATTTTTGATATGCTACTTCAAGGAAAATTAATTAGATTGAGAGAAGGTCATGTTATCCCATCTGCAGGAGAATTGGGCAGAAGAGCTTATTGTAAATATCATAATTCGTTTTCTCATTCTACTAATGATTGTAATGTGTTTCGACGACAGGTGCAATCGGCCATTAATGAAGGACGATTGACATTCACAGAGGATGCTAAGATGAAACTCGATAGTGATCCTTTTCCTATTAATGTGATCGATTTTGAGAACAAGAAAATGCTAATTCGGCCGCATCAGACCGAATCTGCCAAAGGAAAGAATGTTGTCATTGATAATAATGCTGCGCCGAGGATGATCAAGCCAAAGAATCCAGAGGTGGGAGTGTGGAAAATCAATGGAGGAAGAAAACATGCTCCAAGAATAAAGCCGACTGTTAGCATGTTGTTGGAAAAATACACTTCACGCAAGGCCAACAATGTGTTTAATCGGCTTGGAGGCATTAAGCGTCCTAGGTCTCCTTCTGGACCTCACGGTCATGAGCATTGGAGAAGAAATTCATATGATCAGCAGCCGTATTTTCCAATGGAGCCTGCTTATTGGGGATGTGCACCTCCTCCTATGTATCCACAATTTCCTCCGTGGGGTTTTAATCCATGGGCGCCATACCCTACAGGGCCAGCAGGTTATGTTCAGCCAGCGTGGGCTTCTTCAGGTCCTATGTATAGAGGACCATGGCAGGAAAAGAGAGCTCGGTTTGATCAGGGATTTAGGCCACGGGATGCCATTGTTATCCATGGTAATGTCGAGAAGTCAGCACCGGGAAGTTCAAATCCACGCGGGAGACACAACGCAGATGGCATAGTGCATAGAGGTGATCGGAAGCTTGCATGGGTGCCGGTGAAGCATGTTGAGCCTGAGGTTGTAAAAAATTCAGATGATTCAGATGTATCTCATGGTCCGAAGATTGCGGACGATCGATCAGCTGGAGTTGTTGAGAAGAGTCCAGGAAAAGGGGACGCTGGTGAGCTGAGAGATAATTCTGTTCAGAAAAAAGATGGTAATACAAAAGAGAAACATGTGGACAATACGCATGTTGCATCTTCCAGCACGAATCAGAAAATTGGGTCAGCTAGCATGCGTAGCGATCCAATCATTAGAGAGAGCAGCTCACGTACATCCCCTGGTTGGTCTCCAATCATTTTTGGCTCGTTCGATCAATATGGAAATCCAAGTACTAGTGGGAGCCAGAAAGTTGCAGCCGACCGTGCAGTTGACCAGCAGAGAAGTGTTTCGGCTAAGAATAGAATTTTTGTTCCAGGAACAGCAAAACGTCAATACAGGCCGAACAATTCAGGTGGCAGCAGAATTCAGTCGGTTGCTCCAGGAACTAAGCCTGGGCCTAGGTGGTGCCCGACGGGACTCACACACACTCAGAAACGGCGTGTACAGCGGCTGCGAGCATTGGAAATCAGGGAAGAAATAGCCGAGAAGAAGCGAGATGAATTGTTCAATCGGGAAAGACCAATGGTGCCTGCAATGATTTGGAAGGAGAAGCGCATCGTGGCAGAGGAGAAGGAAGCGGAAGATGACGCGATTGACGACCTCGCCGATGACACGGCCGATGGCCTTGCAGATGACACGATTGATGACCTCGCCGATGACACGGCTGATAACCTTGCAGATGATACAGTTGATGATGAGGCTGCTGAAAGTTGCGATGATGTACTTAGTGATATGGATATTAATATGGTGTTTGCATTACCTGCTGAATTTCGTGCACCCGAGGCTGAAGTTGCAGAACTGGTTCTTGGTCCGAAAAATGCTACATTTGAGAAGCCGGAGAAGCCCGAGCAGCATTTGAAGCCATTATTCATCAGGGGTCACATTGATGGTAAACCTATTGGTCGCATGCTTGTTGACGGCGGTGCTGGGGTTAATATTATGCCATTTTCGGTTTTTTCTAAATTGGGCCGAAAAGAGAGTGAATTAATGAAGACCAATATGGGACTTAGTGGGTTTTCCGGTGATATGTCTGAAGCTAAAGGTATTATTTCTATGGAGCTAACAGTAGGTAGCAAGACATTACCGACTGCATTTTTTGTTGTCGAAGTCAAAGGTCGGTATAACATTCTGTCGGGGCGTGATTGGATTCATGCTAATTGCTGCATCCCTTCCACTTTACATCAGTGTTTGATTCAGTGGGTTCATGATGACGTGGAGGTGATTGAGGCAGATAATTCAGCTTGCATTGCTTTGACAGATACGCCGGTTGATTGGCAACACGGTGAGATGCGTTGTTTGACCGGTAGGGATTTATCAAATTATGATTATATAAGTATCGGTAAAGATGGTTTTGTACCTATAAATGCACAGCCGGCTAGCATAGCTCGGCTTAATGATTTATCTTTATAAATGACGACTAAAGAAGATAGTATTAAGTGGCTGCAACAACGCACTGAGGAGTATCGTTCCGGTAAGAGCGATATGCATGAGGCAATTGAAGATTTTGATGATATGGCGAAGCTTGGACAGGGATTCTCATCGGCTGATCCACTTGAAGAAATAGATATTGGTGATGGAAGCATTCCCAGGCCTACATTTATTAATGGTAATTTGACAGCCGATCAGAAAAGCAAGGCAAAATTGAATCGTTTGTTCCATTACTTCGGCTAAAGAGTGAAGCTGAATTTACTTGGGGGGCAGAACAACAGGAGGCTTTTAATAACATAAAGAGATATTTGTCGAATCCTCCTGTGTTGCGAGCACCCAAGTCCGGTGCGCCGTTCAGGTTGTACATTGCTGCACAAGATAGAGTGATCGGCGCGGTGTTGGTGCAAGAAGACGGCGACAAGGAGTACATTATTGCATATTTAAGTCGTCGTTTGATTGACGCCGAGACTCGGGAGTGAAGTTGTCTAAAGCTCTCAATGGAAAATATTTAAAGAAGTATTATCCTAGCATGTGGCAGGAAGCTTGATGATGCTATATATGGCCGATATGTTTTTATGAATATCGCCCTAAGAAGAATGTGGCCGGTATATTATTTTAGATATCGCCCTAAGAAAATTTGGCCGATGTGTTCTTTAGACATCGCCCTGAGTAATCATATGGCCGGTGAAATTGTCGACATCGTCCTAAGGTACAAATATATGTTTTTGATAAATGATATAGTACCAAAAACAGGGGGGCATGTGTTTAAGGTGTAATTTGGCTGCTGGTATTTTATATAAGCCAAATTAAATTAAATGATCGTGGTCAGATTATTGGTTGACCTATGTATTTGGACTTGGTGTTTAGTTCAAAATGCAGGATTGGCAAGAATCAAGTACAAGTACCTGGGCGACAGACTAGACATATGAAGCTATTTATTCAAGACCGATTTCTAAAGTTTGCATGGATTAACTGGAAGATATGATGAGTTCATGATGTATTCTGGAACAGGATGAACTGAACGGTGGCTGCCGAAGACAACTCCTGGATGAATACCCAGAGATGCGCTAAGTTAAACTGCAGATATCTAGGACAAGTCCTAGCACGGGTCGGTCAAGTATCAAGCTGAAGACCTATTGGAGGTTGATCGATCATGTACGGCAAGGTTCCATGTTTCTTACGATTGTACGTATTAGTACCGGCCGGATCGATTAGTTACAGATTAGGAATATTTTATTCGGCTTGCAAACCAAGCAAACGATCGGAGACCTACTTCTGTACGCCAAAGTCCAGGCTACCTCTACATATAAGAGGTATACGGCCGATTGAGGGAGCCCCAACCAATCGATACACACAAATCAATCTATTTTCACGTACTGTTTTTTCCGTTCGTTTTTCTCCTTTGCCGAGCTCTAGTATCTCTAGGGTTTAGCGATCTTTGCCGTTTTGCGCTGAAAAGCGGCCGTTTCTCCTCTTCGAAATTGAGGAATTCTTTGTTGCTTTGCTCGTAAAGCCATCGGTTCGTCGTCACGAAAGTACGACGGGTATCGTGGTGCTGCGCGGCAATTTTCCGTGGCAACAAGCTCCTCCACAGGCGTGTAGAGCTCTGATTCTGAAACATTCATACAGATTATTTCAACAGTTGTTTTTAATTCATTAACTGCTAGTACACAAGATTCGAATACATATATACTTTTTGTAAATATGACAAATCAACGAAAGGATTAATAATATGGCAAGATGAATTGGGCTAGTACCTTTGGGAGGCAGATAGCCTTTCTGGTGTAGCATGGGATAGGCGAGGAAGCAGCTGAAGCAGGCAGCGCTGCCGGTGCGCAGCACCACGGTCGGGAGCCCGAGCGCGGCGGCGGCCTTCTGCACGGCCAGGAGGTTGGCATCGATGAACAGGCACACGGCGGCAGGTTCCTCGGAGAGAACGGACGCGAGGACGTCGCGGACCGCGCCGGATGCCTCCATGGCGGCGTTCATGGCGAGGATGATGGAGATGATGCTCCCGGATGCGGCAACGTCGGCGGGGATGCCGTCGGGCACGGGGACGAAGGCGAACTCGGGGTGGAGCGCGGGGTCGAGCGCGTTGAACTGGGTGTGGAGGACGGTGACGGCGAGGCCGCCCCGGGAGTGCAGCACGTCGGCGAGCTGCATCATCGGGTTGATGTGGCCCTGGAACGGTAGCGGGAACACCAGCACGCGGCGGCTCGGTGGTCTCCGGCCGTCGCCGTTGGCTGATGCTGCCATTTTCCTTGTGTTCTCAGCTCGATCGGAACTGCTGACTGGCTCTGTTTTCCTGGAATTTGTACTATGAACTGTCACTGCCAAAAGTGGCAGTCTCACTCACACACAGGTGGTCGTCGCGACGAAGTTGGCTGCTAGGTTTGCACGTCACTGCTGACGTTGTTTACTCGTGTGGCTTGGTGTCGCCAGCACGTCGTTTTTGCTGAGACTTTGGAAAACTCGAAAAATGTGGGCAATATAGCCAATTGATCGAAAAACTCCGAACGATAGAGAGAGACCAATATATTCCAACAGACCAGCCCTCTGGGCTTCTTTCATTCGTATGATTCTAAATATGTAGGAAATAGGAAACCGTATGATTGCAATGCCATGCCTACTTCAATCTTACATGATTTGATATGCATAAAAGTATGTTTGATTCCATCAAAGGAAAGTAAAATATTCTAAAGAGAACTTTGAGTGGATTTTAGAATTACTATGAAATCAATAGTGCAAAGGATTTCTTAGGAAAACAGAAGTGATATTACAAACCAAGATTCTTACAGAAAAACCCAGAACAAAGTGAAATTACAACAAAGCCCTTCTGGATTCCAGCACCATCCTCGTCGAGCAGCACGCTCCGCCGGCAAAACCCGCCGCCTCTCCTCCACTCAAACCTTGGACTGGGAGGAGCCCCCATGCGGCAAGGAAGTCGACGGTCCTCGGCACCGCAGCACCTCCATCCTGCATCACGAACGGCGGCGCCAGCTTGGTTCATCACATCACCTCCGTCAGGATCTACAAACACCGGAACCGCCACCACGGTCGCCGGCCAGGGGAAGCGTCGTCCGCATCTCCGACGAGACGCAGACACGCGGGGGACGGCAGATCCACCGCAGAGCTCCACCGGAGCGCCTGAAGCAGAGGAGGGGGACGCCGCCCACAAAAGTCTCTCCGTCGACGCCACTGCCTCCATAGCGCCGCCGGCAGACACCCTACTACAAACTACGCTATATACACGCCATGACCCGTCGATTCCCCTACCTCCAGCCGCCGGAGCGGCCGCCGGAGGCGGGGAATCAAGCGGATCGACGGCGGCGAGGTGGCTGGAGTGAGGGACGAAACAAATCGCCTTTCTCTACTGTTGGTGGGGAAAGGTTGCGGTCCAAGCTCGCTCTAGTAAAAATTGCTATAGGGTTCAATCCTATGAATCAAATGACCAATATACGAAAAATTCCAAGGGATTTGATTTCTACATATTGTCTATTCAAATTCTATGAATCAAAGAGGCCCTCAGCCTCAGTCAGGTCTTATCCACGTGAGTTGTACCAGCAGTGTGTTGGCCGGGGCGCCACAAAGTATAGCCAGTACTCTCTCCTTTCATAATTCTTGTCATAATTTTAGATTTATGAAACATAGGTAGTAACTATTTTTGTTATCATCAATGATGAGTGCATTCCATCTAGAGAGTATTCATGTGTGTATCCAATTGTCTAAAAAATGTTAGTACCTCTGTTCAAATATGATGAGTGCGTTTTTCTAGATTATTTTTTGAGGGGCAAATATTATGAGATAGATGTACTTTTTTTTAGAAGCATGAGATAGATGTACTAACTATGCTTTTTCGGGAGTGGCCTGAGTGCCGAGCCTGACTAATTGTCATCTTGTGGGCTGTGAACAATGTTCTGGTTCTTGCTACATGGTTTGACAGGTGGCATTAGAGCATCTCCACCGGGGGTCTCCAAATTCGTGTCCGGCACCTCCCAATGGGGCCTCCATTGGGGGTGCCGGACATGTGTCCGCCCATGTTTTCGACCGCGTCCACAGCGGCGCACCCCAAACGTCCGCCCCCAAATGCGAGCAAATCATCTAACACCTTGCGGGCGGAAACTTGTGTCGGTCGCGGCATTCGAACTATTTTTAAAACATACAGATTTAAATTAAACCGATACAAGTTGCAAACTTAGGCTAACACGTTTGCAAAGTAAAACTAAAACGATAACCAAAGCCTAATCTAAACGCCGCCGCTCGGGCCAGCCTCGTCGTCGTGCGCGGCCTTGGCTAAGCGGGAGCGCACACGTCTCTCCTGCCGGAGCTGACTCGCCGCCCGGCGCATGGCATCCCTCTCGGCCACGTCTGGTTCAGCTCGTCGTGCGCGTCCCGCTCGGCCCATCTGGTTCAGCTCCTCGTGTGCCTCCCGCTCGGCGCGCAGCCGGGAGGCCGCATCCACTAGCTCCTCCGCCTGGGCGATGAGCTGTTGCTGCGTGGGCTCCTCCGCCTGGGCGTTGAGCTGCTCGTACACCGCCCGCTCGGTGGCCATGAAGGCGCGGCAACGCTCGTCGCGCTCCGCGGTCAGGATGGAGGCCTGGATGATTGCGGCCTCCACGGCGTCCCCAGTCGCCTCGTAGCCAAGCCTGACCTGGCGGCTTGCCTGCTCGTTGCGCCAGCTCTCAAACGAGTTGGCGGCAACCACCTGGTCAGGCCACAGCGGCGGCATGAGCGGCTGCTGCGGCGCCTGCTGCGGCGGCGGTGCCTCGTCGAGCTCCGGCGGCGGCTCCTGGCCGGGGTACGGGTCCTGCACCGGCTCCTGCTCCTCTTGCTCGTCGACGTCGACGTCGTCCACATCCGCCCAGTCGAACGGCAGTTCGTCGGCGGCGGCGGCGTCCTCCTGCGCCGTGCCGTGAGCGCGGCGCGCTGCCTGGGTGAGCGTGGCCCATGAGGTGGCGATGCGGCGAGGCATGGCTATGTGCTCAACTGGCTACGGCTGGACCATGTGCTCAAATGGCTACCGGCGAGCGTTGATGCTGGTGTGGCGAAATGGCTGCATGGCGGGGGCCTCTTTATAGCCAGCCCAATGTCTCGGCGGGAAGCGGTGGCACAGGGCGGGAAGCGCCGGGTGGGTGAGCACGCGTCGCGTCGGAGTTAATGGCGGCGACACGTCTCCGCCACTGCGCCGCTTGGGAAGCCGGGAAAGGCTGGGCACTCAGCAGGCGCCGCCGTAAATGCGAGGCGTGCGGGAGACGCATCGCCATTCCATCCCTTCGTCGCCTGCGGAAACGCGTCGCCATAACGCGGGCGGAACGGCCTCTTGCACGGCGCCTTAAACCCATGGCGAGGCGGGCGCTGTCTCTATGACGGGCGGGCCACCATGTCAGAACCCATGTCCGGGCAATGTCCGGCACCCCGAAGAGGCCTCCAAATTTGGAGGCCTCTTCAGGGGTGCCGGACATGTTTTTGCTCGGGGTGACCCTTTGAGGGTGTCGCTGGTGGCGTTTTTTGCCGTCCGGACCCCAATGGACCTTTGGGGGGTCACTTGGAGGCCCCCGATGGAGATGCTCTTATCGCTTCAAGTTTCAGGCTTCCAAGCCCAAATGAGGTCGCTGCTGAAAGGCCTTCCCAGGCCGTCGAAGTACCGGCCTAGTTCATTAGATGGTTGGGGATAGCGTGATTCTTTATGTAGCCTTTTCATAAATAAGATAAAAAAAGACCCAACAACGTTCAATGGTTCCTCCTTTTCCCATCGTGATCTTAATTGATACTAGTATAGTTGATAAACAAACCACCAACCGTGCATAATTATCTAAGTATGTAGCTAGAGAGACTCAGACAATATGTTTAGATCATAATCTGCGATTCTGTTACAACACGAAATAAGAAACAAAACGATGAAACAAACAAAGAAACGAAAGAAATAACGAAACAAGTAGAAAAATAAAACCATGGACAAAGAAGAAAACAAACAAAGCGTGAAATGTCGCTGCGGCGAATCCAACTGACGATATAGATAAAAGAAACGACGTCAACACGAATGCACGTAACCAAGAAGGGAATTCATTCTTTTTTCGCATGTTCAGCTTATCATCCAAGAAAAGGAAATGAAGTTGGTCACGGTTTAGTTGCCTTGCCAGATTGTGCAGAGCACGGAAGGCGAATCGGTGATTAAAGGAGGCGAACGAACGTGCATGAGAGCTACTTAAATATGTTTTTATAAGAACATCTACTTAAATATGTACTCCCTCTGTTCCACAATATAATTTGTTTTGGCTAGCTATTTTAGCTACCAAAACGGCTTATATTATGGAACATATTAATAGTTGTGCGCTATGTGTGTGTTGTGGACCCCACGATGTTTTGGACTTGGCTCATTTATCACGTTGTTTTTCCGTATCTCCAGCGACTAACGTAATTTTCTAAGGTTTTTCTTTTGTTCGTGAATTTTCTCTCATTTTCTGTTTTTGTTTTTGTTTTTTCTTGATTTCTACTTTTTTATTAATTTTTAATTCCTTTTCATTTCTCTATGTCTATTTCGTTTTCCTTTTTTATTTTTGAACTTTATATTGTGGAAAAATATTCATGTCGAACAAATAAGTTCATGAGGTTTGGAAAAAATGTTCACGGAATTCAAAAATTATTCATGAGGTTCAAAGCATGTTCATGTCTTCAAAAAAATCATCGATTTAAATAAAGTTAACCAATTTTATAAAATATTCACAAGTTCAAGAAATGTCCACGGGTTTGAGAAAAATTACATTCGGCTGAATAAAAAAATGTTGACGCGTTCACAAAAATACTATGGGTTCGAAATCTTCACGGTTAAAAAATAGTATATTCATGGGTTCCAAAAAAGTTCACTAGTTCGACAAGCCTGAGATGTTTCCATTTTTCAACTCCAAGAAAATTCCAATATTACACATACTTATGAATATATGAAAACATGATTTTTCTTTATTTATTGGAAAAGTATAGAATGAATGATTAAAAGAGCACCACCTGTTAGAGCATCTCCAACCAGCTCCCCCAAAAAAAAAACCCCAAACGTACGAGCGGACAGCCCGGACACATGAGAGAGAGAGAGTAAAATAGTGTACCAACCATGGTCCCCAAACACTCTCTTCGGCAATCCTCAAACTCAACCTTTATGTGGGGAGAGTTTGGGGGTAGGATTAGCCTTTCCGGGCATGACTGAGCTGTCCGCTTGGACCACCTTTTTTATTTCTTTTCCCTTCTTTTGTCTTTCATTTATTCTTCTCTCTCCTGCTTCACCAATCATATGCAAGTGACCCCACAATTTGGAGTAATTTTGGAGGACACGGTTGGATGAGGCCATATTTCAGATTTGTCCGGTCACTGTCCGCTGACATGCGGACAGTTTGTGGTGGCCGTTTGGAGATGCTCTTATCGGGCCACATTGGTGTGTCCTATAAAGGGAAAATAGCAAACAGAGTCTCCATAGGGCACCCTTAAAATGGTAAGTGGGTAAAATGAAAAAAAGGCTGACCTCTAAGATGGGCGGTTGGTGCAGCATGGGTCATTCCTCCGCTGACACATGTCGCGCAAGCGCGGGCCTACCAATATCGAAATACAAAAATGCCGAAGTACAAGAAAAATATCAAAATAAGAGTAAAAAACTCCAAAGTACAAGTACAATGAAATTTGAAGCATAAAAATCATGAATTAGAAAAATTCCAAAATACAAAACTTCCGAACAAAAAAAATTCGTGTGTTGTACAGTGTGTATTGAAACCCCGAAGTACAAAACTATAACTACACAAAAACCCAAATTTCGGAAGTACAATAACTGAAAAAAATCGTCAACAATTTGCGTGAAGTATACATGACAGTAGACTGAAATTCTCCAAGAGCACTGAAATCCAAAATACAGGTATACAATTTCTGGAAGTACAAAACGATTTGGTATAACAAACTCTGCCTAAACTCTAGTCTAATCCTTTCATTTCACAAGGGCCACCGTGCTAGTCATGGGTGAAAGGTGGCATTTAAGCGTGGGGTTTATTATATTGGATTATGATGCTTTTGAGCCGCATCTTCCCTTTTAATCTTCATTTGTTATAGTGAACGTGGAGCGCCTGCAGAGTGATCGTTCATAAGAAATCGTGGAAGATATCTTATCGAACCGCCCCGATCGAGCTGAGAGCATGAGTTAATAATTCTGGAGACATCTGTAGCAGCATGTGAGTTCGTACCTGCCACTGCTAGTGGCACTTCATACAAGATCCTAGAAAAATTAGCCAATCCGCGGAGAGCATCAGAGAAATGGCCAGTGTCCAAGAAGCATCGTCCAATGGCGACGGCCGGCGCCGCGTGCTGGTGTTCCCGCTGCCGTTCCAGGGCCACATCAACCCGATGCTGCAGCTCGCCGACGTGCTGCACTCCCGGGGCCTCACCATCACCGTCCTCCATGCCCGGTTCAACGCGCTCGACCCCACGCTCCACCCCGAGTTCGCCTTCGTCGCCGTGCCCGACGGCATCCCCGCCGACGTCGTCGACTCTGGGAGCGTCCCCTTCATCATCCTCGCCATGAACGCCGCCATGGAGGCGTCCGGGGTGGTCCACGACGTCCTCGCGTCCGTGCTCGCCAATGCCGCGTGCCTGTTCATCGACGCCAACCTCCTGGCCGTGCAGAAAGATGCCGCGGCCCTCGGACTCCCGACCGTGGTGCTGCGCATGGATCGGATGGACCAAATCTGCCGGAGGGATTTGATCGTGCGGTCCAGCGAAGGGGCAAGGTGAATATGTGGGCTCCGCAGCAGGAAGTGTTGGCCCACTCTGCAGTGGGTGGGTTCTGGACCCACAATGGCTGGAACTCAACACTCGAAAGCATCAGCGAGGGTATCCCAATGATCTGCACGCCACAGTTCGCGGACCAAATGATGAACACGAGGTACATGGAGGCAGTATGGGGTGTAGGGTTTGCGCTCGAGGGTGAACTAGAGAGAAACAAAATTGAGGAGGCAATTTGAAATCTAATGAAGGGGAATCGCGGAGAGGAAATGAGGGAACGAGCAAGAGAGCTTAAAAAGAAAGTGGTATCTTGCTTAGAGAGCGGCGGGTCTTCTTTATTGGCCATCGATAAAATTGATCCAACATATATCATCATAGTAGTATTTATATTGGATATATTTATGAATATTATACTATTGCAAATAAGTGATGTTGTTGACATTTGTCTATCAAGCAATCCTTTAGTCAAATCACTTCATTCTCATGATCATCAACCAGCAGGTTTCCCCTCTATAATATGTGTCCATCAATTTGGAAACAGAAGTGTGTGGACATATTTCAGAGATTATTTCATGAGTATTAGTCTATTTGCGTGCTGGTAGATAATATGTCCTTAGTAAAACAACACAAGATGTGTTTAGTGCATGTTTCCATTGATAAATTTGATAGGACATGGACATATAGGTCTGCATTGTGCAGCCGATTCGGATTTTGTGCCTTCCTTGCAGAACTGGATGTGATCGATTTATCGACATCAATCCATATAGGATAAACTTCATTACATTCTTTTAAAACTATTTGAACTTAGAAACTGAACAAATCTGTTTAGCCCACTTGACGAGATAAAAATTTCCATAAGCTTAGGGCCTGTTTCGAACACAGGATTTTTGTAGGAATTTCACAGGATAGGAATTTTGCAGGAAATATTTCCTTTGTGCCATTTGGAACATACAAATAGGAAAAGGAGTTCAGCAGGATTAGATTGCTACCCTTCAGTTTTTTTTTTGATATCAAGCAAAATCCTACGCTTCAGCTTTCACAGGAAAAGAAACATCCGGTCCAATCTATTGGAAATTTTCCTGCGGAAACAACGCTCCGAGGCACGTCCACTTCCTCTCTCGCGTGGCAAAAAGGCCCGCGTAAAGGCCCACCCAATACCAAGGAAACACACTCCGGCCTTCAACTAGATTTAAACGAGGCAAAAGCTTTGCTTATTTCATTAATTAAGAAGAGTTTTAGATACAACTACGCCAAGCCGTAGCTTGGGAACAAGAATCTACTCTCGCGACATAATATTACACAATTTTTTTGCCCTCACCGCCCCCCCCCCAAAGTGCGGCGTTTCTCTTAATTATATGAATAACAAAATTGGACATGGAGGCCACCTTGCGGAAGACTCTAGCGTTTCGCTCATTCCAAATCTCCCAAGCGGCAAGTAGGGTCAAGGAGGAAAGCCAACATAGTCGGCGCCCATTAACTCCGGAGATGGAGCACCACCACTCCTTTACCGAGGTATACGAACTCCATAGAGTGGTGTCGAAGTCCATCAACCCAAGCCACTCTTGAAGGCCGCGCCAAATCCGTAGGGAGTATCTATACTTGAACATAATGTGTGCCGCGGTCTCCGGTTCCCTCTTACAAAGTTGGCAAAGACCACAATTTGGCCATCCCCGCTTAGTTAGCCTATCCGCCGTCCAAACTTTATTTTGAAGTATTAACCATGCGGCGGTTTGGGACAATAGGGCTCCTCCCAAATGCAAATTGTTCGCCTTCAACTAGATTGGCATGCATAGGGGCACACGCGGTGATAGTGCATGATTTGCAACCCGGTCTATCCTAAGGAATAGGACCAGCTAGTTACATGACTATACAGTGTGTTCAACACCTTCGGTTTGTTTCCTAGTTGTCTCCACCGTGATTAGTACTTTTGGTTGCCTTTTTTTAATTCTCTTTCATTGTGATTAGCTCAATTTATTGTATGGCAACAACTAGGTCTCAAGTAAGAAAGACAACGTTTCAAACACAAAATATTTCCTACATTATTCCTATCCTGCAATCCAAATGGTTACTATTTTCCATTCCTGCGTTTTGAATTCCCATAGGATTGCAGAGGTATGACATCTCAATTCCTATGGTTTTCATATTCCTTCGTTTGTCCTATACTGTGTTTCAAACGGGGCCTTACGGTTCGAAAAAAACCAGATACATGTCAACTAACCTCTAGGTTTGCCAAAAATCAAAGATGATTTTCAGCCGTGGTGTGTCTATACATGTTGAATTGAGAGTCATAGTGTGTTTTTTTCCCCTACTTTTGCTTATCGTCTCTTTGTACATGGGACCTTCTAAGCTTAAGTTAAAGACACACAGATCGCCTACAGATTTCTGAAAATAAATAAATAGATGTTGGACAAGAACCCCAGGGCCTTAACGGCTCACCGACGCTGAAGTAACGCGGGCAAACCGTGTGCCACCTTTGCCTGCTGGAGTTATCAACGTTAGCTACTGAGGTTAGGTAAATTGAAATTGCGCTGCAACACCTAAGACTGGGCTTCATCTTTCCAGCTTCCAGGCCCAAATGGGACGCTGCCGAAAGGCGTTCCAGGCCGTCGAAGTAGCGGCCTAGTAGCTCAACAGGTGTTGAAGATAAAAAGCAACACTTCATGAAGAATACTGTTCCCTGTGTCCTATTATGACCTGATGATAATCTAAGATAAACACACAAACCACCAATGATGCACACAAACTTTTCCAACATGAGTAGCAGGCCAACCCACAGAAAGGTTCAATGTTTTGATCAATTAAAGGTACTACAACCTATACCCCAGTGATAATCGTTCGACTCAATCAGAAGCAACGACATATGTAGTTATGTACCATCAAGCCATTGATGTTGTGTATCCAGATCGCGGTCATTTGGGTTTTACAAACTTTTGCTTCTTTTGGGGCCCTGATTCATCATTGCTCACACCGCACTGCTCGACATTCTTCCTAAAAAGACAGCAAGTGATGAAGCATAAGTAACATGTCGCATTTTTCACTCGAAACACGACGAAATTTTTTTACTCCACAAACTTCGGTACAAATCTTTCCCATCTTTCCGCCAGCTCACGTTTAGTTCGGAGTTCCTGATTAGTTAACAGGAACTCATAAGTAACCACATCTTGAAAAAATAAACACATGGCAGCAACAGTAAAAGTACAAATGCACTTTACGGAAACACACCTGAATGTAAGAAATCGGATCCTTCATGTTCTTCATGCAGGCTTCCACAATTTTACGAACTTGTTTCAGTCCCTTGAAGGAACCCATGGCAGAAACGGTACTTCCCTGTCATGGTGGAGAATGCAACAGTGGTCAATATGAAGGTCATGCTATTCTCAAAAAAAAAAATAGAACGTCATGAAGAGTAGCTAGGAATACAGAATGCAGTAGTAATACTGAGGTAAGGATTTAGGGAAAACCTTAACCAACATGTAGCAGCCAGTAAAAGCCTCTATGGCCTGTAGTGCAGTAAACAGTATGTGAACAAGTGGGTACACGGATAGACATCCAAATGACAGGAACCGTATGACAATTTTACCTGAAGGGTAGACATATTAGGTCCTAAAATGCGATCCCTCCTTAGAGCAAACCTTTTCTGTATATGGCACATCATTAGTGAACTGGAGGATAACCGCTAAATTCTTCATGAGCGGCAAAAAGAGCATGATAAAATGATTAATTTAAAAACACCATAACCTAAACCAAACCAAGAAGGTAAACGTTAAATTGTACATTATCAGACAAGTATTTTTATACTTGGACTCATGAAACTTTTTTTTGGATCAAACAGAGCACACCACACGCAAGTTTGCAACCATGTAACATGTGGGAGACATAATTCGATATATGTATATGATTGCAGCCAGGAAGTATATAATAACGCATGATAAAAGTGGAGAAAAAATAGCACGAAAACCAATAGTGACCATAAATATTACATTATAAAGAAAATTATCTGACTTATTGGTAATTTAGGGGTGTATCGCAAGAAATGAATAGAAAAATGTAGTACAGAAAGTGCAGATATCTTCATAAAAAAATTCCTAACAGGATCCGTTGTAGTACGTAATTTTGATGCACACATAAACTTAGCCTATGGAGTCCACAGAAAGAGAAAAAAAATCAAATTATAAATTATGGGATTGCCTATTTCTAAGTCGGCTGAGAAATAATTATTGATATGTTGAACGGTCCAGACCATTAATTTTTTACCAACAGAAATTAAGTAGTTGCACATTTTTAAAATGGTGATTCGACTTTAGTGTTAAAAATGCGCAACTCGAATGTTGCACATTTGTAAAAGTTAAATGCATACCAATGTATGTGCAACTCTAGGTTCAAGGGTGAGCAGCTTGGCCTACTTACATATACCAGTTTCTCAGTTACCACACATATAGGAAATCCATAGTACTATCGTTTCTAGGTCACCTTATAAATAACAAGTAAATGATATTATCACTTGGTTGGTTCCCCCAACTTACTTTGGCAAGTGAGATATCTTTGCGTTGTTCATCCTACTAAAATATTTCATTCTAGCTAGTAGAGAATCACAGAAATAATGATTGGTTCCGTCGAAAGGCGGCGCAAACGCTCGAGGATGAAAGGGGCTTACCCTATTCCGTATGAGATTGCCGATCTTGATGATGTCGCAGCTTATATTATCATCGCTGAGTATTTTGAGGGCCTGAAAAATCGGTAAAATAAGTTGATGAACACCTCCAACACAAGAATAGTCGCATGTGAGCAATGAAGCAGTAGGCATTGACAACATGAGGGTATACCTGAGGTGCAGGGACACTCCGGGCCAAGAGCCGCATTAGGTCCCGGGCCTTGACAACAACGTAGGGGTCCCTGGTCTTCCTGGTGGTCGAAACCGCCATGGATCCCTCCTCCTGCACACATCGAGGGAGTGATCTCAATTAAAACAATCGAACAAGTACTTGAGCAAAAAAAAAAGTGGAAACAATATATTGAATAATGCAGTACCAAATTGAGCTTGCACTTGACCCCAAACTTCTTCAGCGCGGCCTTCACGGTCGGCCACGCCTCCTGCAGGTGCTCCCGTAACTCCTCTATACGTACCAAAACCCCGTCGATCAGAAGAGAATTGCAGGACGAGGAGGAGGAGGGAGAGTATGTTGATGGCGTGCCTCTGTCTTTGTTGAAGGAGGTGGAGAAGGAGCTGACTTCCAGCATGCCACCCTCGTTCCAGGAGGGGTCGAACTGCTCCATCTTCCAGCGGTCGGTGCTGACGGGGTCGGCGACCCACGGTTGCTCCCTCGCCGGCGCCATGGTTGGAGAGGCTAGGGTTTGGTGGGAGTTGGGGATTGTAGCACTAGGAGGCGGCGGTAGTTCTGGGAGGCGCGGCCGTCGAGAAAGAATTGGACTCGACGAAGGAACGTGCGTGCGTGAGAACAAAATATATTTATGTGTAGCTGTTTTTTTCTCCCTAGAGAGAGAGAGAGAGGCGTTGCGGCCAAGCTGGGCCTTGAGAGCCCACTCGAGGGCCGCATGCAAGAGCGTAATGGACATGGGCAGTGTCATGTTTTTCCTGCTTCTTGTAGCTCCTTCAAATTTCTCAGAATTTATGGAAACAAACAAATGATCGAAAAATTGTGGACACCCACCCACACGGTTTTTCTCACGGGTGATTGCTTTGCTGCATTGCCATGCGGCCCAAGGATGGATGGTGTACGTGTGTACTGCTGAGCAAGCACTGAACTGTAGTACCTAGAAAATCAAGCGCTGAAACAACTAGAGGATCAGCTGAGGCACGTTCGGATCCGGTGAAACCAAATCAAGGTTCCGTGTAAACATAGATTGTGGATGCAACGTGCAATCAATCATAGGAGTAGGGGAGTAGGCGTACGTTCCAGCTCAATCGGTTATTGCACATGCTACATACATACATGTTGTAGCTAGAATGTAGTATAACAGCAAGTGGGCATTGTCCACCAGCCTTTCACCATACCGAACATATATTCTCCTGATCCTGCCTGCCTGACACACCAAATTAGCCAACTAGGAAGCTAACCAAACAGGAGATCAAACTCACCAAGCCGCAAAAGATGTTTTGTGCGATTTTTTACACGGTTCTTGTAGATATTCTCTATGGATGTCGAGCGCCACTGCGATTGATATATAATTGCAATCCCCACTTGGAGGAGAAACTGAGTGACGACTAAATGGATACATGTTCCAACAGAAACTCTGTTCGTTCTCGCCAATATTCATAACAGAATACATGAACGAATTGTGGCCAATATGCCATTTGAATCAATCCACACATCGACGGAGTGCCATAATAATGCCCGGCCCAATAATCTCCTCTTTGCGGAGAGAATTTCAATAAATTCAGAATGTGCGTGCAAATGAAGAGGCTTCACATGGCCTCCATCTTAGCCCCCACGCTGTCCCTCCCATTCAACAAAACGGAGAAGGGAGAAGCAGGAGCAATGGCAGCAGGTACAGAGACGGTGGCCATGCATGTTCCCGTCCGTTAATCTTTCTATTTGAAACAAGGCAGGCAGGCCATGTGGGCTAGCGTAGCAACAGAACCGAGTTGGAAACGATGGTGGCCGCGTCCAACTCCTGCATATACGCATGATTGCGTTGCATGGCCACCTTCTTGCCTCCATCGTTCTCTGCCCCTTGTTTGTTCGGTTCAGCCGCCGCCGTGCCCTGCCATTATTGTGGAGCACAAATATAACATTGTGGTAGAATTTGACACACAACTGTAGAAATGTGGCAGAGCTTGGCCGACCCTGACATAATTAGGTATATATGCCCCAAGGATTATGCGTCGGAGTGGTTTGCCTAGTCAGCTGCCAAATCATCCTGACAAGCTTATATCACATTAATTATTTCTCTAGTAGCCAAAATACACTGAATTTACATAAGGTGGGTAGGGCAAAGACAACATGACGCATGCATGTGGAAAGGATCTCCATGGGCGTATCTTCTATGCCAACGATGTGGGTTCAATAATTTCTCGCTCAGCTCTAACTCTAACATGGGAATGTTCTGAAGAAGGGGCCCGGAGCTGCGAGTGATTGGTGTGTTAGGGATCATGTTATTTGTTGTGTCATTCAACAACACGTACAGTACAGATAGGATTTGTTTTGTAGGATTAATAGTACGCTTGATAACAGTTGCTTCAGTTGGGCCGACTGTTTGCAAGGAAGGACAAGGGTCCTCTCCTTCCGCCTGTACTTTTCAGCGCCTGTTCCCTAGAATTGCTACTGCCTGCAAACTGAAAAAGAAAAATATACTTTGCTGACAGGATTAAATTAAAGGTGAACTCTGTGACCGGCAAACTGAACTTCTTTACTTATCTGTGATGGTCGGTGTATTGTTATATTTTGCTTCGTTTGATTACCTGTTTGGATTGCTAGGTGTTGTGAGGTTCCAGGAGTATAGATGGACGAGATGGTGTTGATTGACGTTCTTGGACTTGCTTCGGAGCTAGCTTAACTTACCTCATTATCTACACCAGTAGTTTACTCCGGGTGCTTGGTCATGACAGCTTCCTAAAAAAAAAAATAGACAGCTTACAGACTTTCCAGGACAGTTCATCTGCAGTGAACCATACAAGCCAACGGAAATATATGTTGTCATCGTGGTTTCTCCAATAAGGAAATAATATTTCTACCCTCGCCAAGATGACTGAAATTTGAACCTATGTGGAAAACAATAAATCAAATTATGACGAGTTCTGACCAGAATTTGGTTTAGTCCTGTACAACAAAAAATCCAAACACCCGGTTCCTGCGGGAAAAAAATTAGTAGAGAAATACCGCAACGTTGCACGTGTACTTGATGGTTCGGACCTACCTATCAAATTTCTAGCAAGAATTTAGAAGGGTAAAAACAACTGGCACATTGCTAAATAGGTTAAGTAGGATGAAAACTTGCGAGGGGTATCACAGGGACCCCATTCCTCTCTTGCCCCCTCGCCCCCCCCCCCCCCCCCCCCCGAGGGCGACGGGGCCGCCCAAGCCACCAGCCGCGCCGCCCCTCCTCTAGCTTCCTCCCTCCTGCGCCGCCGCCGGCAGGGGTCGTCGGGCTTCGCCCCGGCGTCGCCGGCGGCGGCGGATCTTCTCTCCCCGCGTCCTGGTTGGGTGGGTCGGGGCCCTTACCTCAGTGGCGGCGGTGCTCGTCGGGAGGGCGTGGTCCGGCGCGGCCGGAGGATGCTGGTGGCGGTGGTGCTCCGCAGCGGTGCAGCGGCTCCCCAGCGACCGCTTGGCCTTGGTCCTCGCCTCGGCCCCCAGATGGGCTCAAGCGGGCCTAGATGGGCCTGAGCAGGCTGGGCGTCCCTGCGGCTGTGCCTCCTCCTGGAGATGGTGGTGGCGGCGATGCAGGCGTAGGGGACGGCGGCGTTGTGAATCGGCCTGTTGCAGCAGGGCTGCAGGAGCTTTACGGGCTGTAGGCCCGGCCGGGCCAGGCGGGCCTGGTTTGCTCCGGCGGCTCTGTCCGGTCGGCTACCGCCTCTCGGTGGTGGAGGTTGCTCCCTCCCGTCGATATGTGGTGCTGCTGTCCCTTGCTCCGGCGAAGTTGTCTACTCCGTTCTGCATGCCGTGGTCCAGTGCCCTTGGAGAGACGGTGATGATGACGGCAAGATCGTGGTGGCGCATGCTAATGGGCGAGAAGCGGGTGGTGGTGCGCCGGTGGTGTCCGGGAGTACCGGGGGAAACCCTAGGACCAGTGCGCCGGTGGTGTCCGGGTGTTCGTGTGACTCGGGCTCGGGAGAAATCCGTGTTGACTCGTTTGACACCGACGCGGTGCCACCTTCGGGTGGCGCCATTCCTTGTTGGAGGGCGTCGGGGGTAGCCCGAGTTCACCTTACACCGAGTACCGGGGGAAACCCTAGGACTAGTGCGCTGGTCCGGGTAGCAGCGCCGTGTCGACGGTGCCCCTTCTGAGGGAGATGCTGCTTGGTTCTGGACACAGCGGGGTGCCTTGTGCGTGGTGGGACAATTTCGGAGGGCGCAGCGATGGCAGGTCATCTTCGTTTAGTCGATTCGCCATGTTCTTCATTTCTTTTCGTTTTGGGCGTTGTGTTGCTGGTGCCCCAGCCTGTGTGGTGTGTTTGTGGTGTGGTTCTTGTATCTGTGGTTGTGGATGTTTGCTGGTCGATGCTTTATTTATAAAGCGGGGCGAAAGCCTGTTTCGTGGATGAAAACTTGCTAATTGGGGGTAAATACAAAAATGGAAAACAGGGGTAAAGACTAGGATCCACTCTTATAAACAAACGCTTTCACTGACTCTTAGTATATATATTTTATAGTAGCGTGATTGTTTTCCACAAAGAGAACATATTAATTCAAGAAGATACCTATTACACCTGACCATATAATGTCAAGAGCATGTCAAATACTAAGGATGGACACAACCCAAAGAAACAAAAATAAATAGAAAGAGAATGGAAAAAAAGAACAACATCTCGACAAAGCAATCAGGAACTGGAACCAATAGGACACAACCACCACCATTGGAAAGACCCGAATTTCTAAAAGATTATCCAACAACAGACGCTGCTACATTATTAATGGTGCAAAGCTGTGGCGTAACCCAATCTAACAAAAATAGTCGGATGATAGGTTTTCACCTTGAATAAAGTCCGAGCATACTTTAGACAATGCCTCTATCAAGACTTGGTAGTCAGACATAGGCCTTCATCCCTTAGATCAAGACTTGGTAGTCGAATAACACCACAAAGAACGAAGCCCCGCTGTGTTGCCTCCACGACTTGCCAAGAATACTGCTACAAATAAACAATTGTCACGCTCGTCGAGAACACGCATAGGATTTTGACTGGATACCGCCACGCAAATAAATCGTGTTCCATTGATTTGTAACATCCTCTTCTCCTCACCTATTACGAACATCTTAAACTCGGTTTGAGCCATCGATATAGTGCTTTCACTCTCCAGAACCTTGTCAATCTCTTCCACCGCCATGGCATTCCCTGCCTCCACTAGAACCATGGTAATCATGGTGAAGGATTTACCGTGGTTGACATGCCCGATGGTGCCAACGAACATATCCATCATGCAAATGGAGGACCTGAACTGCTTGCTTAGGTGAAACCCCCCGCGTCGTTGACATCAGACATCAGCGAGGGCATGCATCCTAGCCTCGAATAACCAGCAGTCCGCCGGTAGGATAGCGATGGCACGATGTAGCACTAGTGCAGATGTGTATATAGGGGCTCGTTACTAGTGGCACGCCAACTAAATGGCACGCCACTAGTAATTTACCAAATACCCACTACCGCGCCAAAATGCAGCCATTCCACAAATAAGATATTCCTAGTGGCGCAAATTATAGCCATGCCACTAATTAAGATGTGGAGGCCAACAACCGAACCTGCATAAGTTACTAGTGCCCCAATGCGCAGTCTCGGTAAAACAGGTATAACTTTTGCACACGAACTCGTGTTGAGCTGAGCTCAGTATTAAAAGGTATCGTCATAAGAATTTAGATCCGAATTAAATCTTTTGTTATCCGTTTTGGAAATATTTTAGAATCGTAAATTTGTCCTGAAAAAACAAGTTTTGGACATTTTAATTTTGGTGTAAAAACACTAGAGGAGCCAGGCTAATATGGCATGCTTTAGGTCATGCCACTATCAGGTCTTGCCGCGCCATGGATCCGTGTGACTCCATTTGGTTGGTCCGGAGGGAGTCACGGATCGATGACATGGTGCATCTGGACCGTTCGGTCTCAAGTTGAACGGCTCTCCCTCTCCTTTCTATCCTTGTCCTCTCTTCTCTTCCTCTCTTTTTTGTCTATATCCTCTCTTCTCTCTCATTATATTCATTCTCTATTCTCTCTCTCTCTCTTCTCTCCCTCTTTCTTCATCGAGCTCGTAGCCGGTCGTCGATGTCGCCCTGCTACAGCGATGACCGGAAGGGAGTAGTCGCACTAGAGCAACCACACGAGAGTAGCTGCATAGTAGAAAGCCGATGTTGTTCGAATTAAAGCAATCGGCGTCTCTCTTCTTCCCTCTTTCTTCTCTCGGTTTGAATCAAAGTCGTCGCTCAATCGAAGCCACATAGGAGCTAACCAAAGATGCATTGACCCCTCAAATACCCACGGCCTCCCCATACCATCCCCGAGTTCAGAATGCCACGCCCCCAGCTCGTCGTCGCCTTCTTTCCCGGCGCCGACGTGTCTACTGCCGTGCGACTATCGGGCGCTGACGTTCATTTTAAAAATATATATATAAGAAATTCCTAGTGGCGTGCAAATATGATGACCCGCCACTACTAAGTAGAATACTAGTTGCAAAGGGCACACCACTAGTATATGTTACTAGTTGTGTGGGGATGTCACACAACTAGTAACAAATACTAGTGGCGCGCCACCTACCACTAGTAGGCAATTATGCACTCATGTAGATCCGTCGCCGGAAAAGTTTCATTCGACCATGGACGGCAGCTAGACCGCACATACCGCCGTCCGAGCAGCCATGGCATGATCTCCTCCAAACCCAACACGTGTGCACATCGTTTAGAGATTGAGGGATATGGGAGGATGGAGGGCTAAGGAAGGAGGAAAGAACAGAAGAAGTCGCCCCGTTGTTGTCGTCCGCCGTGGGATGGCCTCCTCCGGCGGCAGTGATGGGGTTTCAAAAGGAAACTCGTTGTGAGAACCCATGAACAGTACCTCTAGAATAAAGATTCTCTTACATTTGACAATTTAGCACCATCAATGTGCTACAGGGAAACTAAATCATGATATCCCCTAGAATCTAATCAAGGATGAGAATACGATTTCCATGTGTTGGGAATAATGTGGCCTGGGCAAGTTGTGCATACTCCTTTCCACCACCATTAGAAAATGTTTATGTGTACCAACAAATTTGGTATGCATGTTCCTTCACTATTACACTCCTAATTTTGTATGAAAAAAGATGATCAATGCTACAGTGTTGAAATTTTACAGCTCAAGTGTCCCATTACAAAAGGTGAGGCCCTTTAGCATGATTTGATTTGTGTTAGACTCTGGAGAACAATCCCTGTAAAATGTGGCTGCCACTGCATGTAAATCATCATCAGAAGATTAATCATAGGATCGAGAGGCATGAAACACTTTTTTCGTCAGAAGGTTGTTAAGCATAGCGAAATCATATTCTGATGTAACTTTCCACTCATGGCATGATACACTTTTATCTAGCAAATGGCATCAATAGACACTTCAACATAAGCTATTTTATATCTTATACCTGGGACAGAATCTTACAGTCCCTACAGATTTCCCTGTTAGGATCACTGATAAAAGTTCCCTTGTAACCTGCCGGACAATACTCGTTCCAGAAGCGGTCATTAGTTTAAGACCCATAAGACGCTTGCCCCTCCACCTCCTAAAGTACCTGGCTACTAAAGTAACCTTGCCGCTCACCATGCATGTCAACTTCAGTAAACTTCACATTTGAAAACAATTTTTGTATCAACTTCAAACTTTTTCAGCCACCATGTTCTGTGTGTGAAAAATGATTGCCGGGCACTTAGTTTAAAGCAACAAGACAAAATCCTCTCTCCAATTAATAGCGAGTGATGATAATCAAGACCTTCTTTTCCCACATTCCCTTCACCACATGGGCCATGTCTCCCAATAATCCCAAGAGCATTTTCCAGCCTATGTCCCAACCTTTACACTCTAACGCCGAGCTGTTCTTGTGCTGCCTATCTCCAATTACTAAACCATGTTATACCTAACACTACAACACATGCATGCACACACCACACACCCACACTACTGGCTAGTGTTACCAATGCACTAGCATGATACTACTTAATTATTGAATCATGCTTAGAAAAAGAGGAGTAAATTATTCATCATCCAAGAGATTAAAGTAATGGTTTAATCCCATCCTAATCATGGAGACATCCTCCTATATACTTTCCTAGGAGTTTCCCTCCATTTCTCTATTGCTTCAAACAAGCAAGGCAATGGAAGCACAAAACTAGCTAGTAGCTAGCCAGTGATCAGCACCAAGGGAGTGGAGAAGGAGAAGGGAAGAAGAAGAAGAGGAGAACCCAAGCATGGCACGTAGCACTGCACGCTTCTTCTTCATCTCCCTGTCCTTCTCCTTGTCGCTCTTGTGCTGCGTGTCCAATGCCGTGGCCGGTGGTGACGAGGCCGCGGCGCTGCTGGCCATCAGGACCTCCCTCGTCGACCCGCTGGGGGAGCTCCGGGGTTGGGGCTCCGCGCCGCATTGCGGCTGGAAGGGCGTGCTCTGCGACGCCCGGGGCGCGGTCACCGGCCTCAACCTCGCCGGCATGAACCTCAGCGGCACCATCCCGGACGACATCCTCGGCCTCACGGGGCTCACGTCCATCGTCCTTCAGAGCAATGCCTTCGACCAGGAGCTGCCGCTGGCGCTCGTGTCCATCCCGACGCTCCGCGAGTTCGATGTCAGCGACAACAGCTTCACCGGCCGGTTCCCCGCTGGCCTCGGCGCGTGCGCCTCGCTGGTGTACTTCAACGCGTCCGGCAACAACTTCGTCGGCCCGCTCCCGGCCGACATTGGTAATGCCACCGAGCTTGAGACGCTCGACGTCAGGGGCGGCTTCTTTTCCGGCACGATCCCCAAGAGCTACGGCAAGCTCCAGAAGCTCAAGTTCTTGGGGCTATCCGGGAACAACCTCAACGGCGCTCTCCCGGTCGAGGTGTTCGAGCTCGCGGCGTTGGAGCAGATGATCATCGGATACAACGAGTTCACTGGCCCAATCCCGGCTGCCATTGGGAAGCTCAAGAGCCTACAGTACCTTGACATGGCGATCGGTAACTTGGAAGGCCCCATCCCGGCGGAGCTCGGACAGCTGCCGGAGCTAAACACCGTCTTCCTTTACAAGAACACCATCGGTGGCAAGATTCCCAAGGAGCTCGGCAACCTGTCGTCGCTCATCATGCTCGACCTCTCCGACAATGCGCTCACCGGCACGATCCCGCCGGAGCTGGCGCAGCTCACCAGCCTACAGCTGCTCAACCTCATGTGCAACCGGCTCAAGGGCGGCGTCCCGGCGGGCATCGGCGAGCTTCCCAAGCTGGAGGTGCTTGAGCTGTGGAACAACTCCCTCACCGGCCCGCTGCCACCGTCGCTCGGCGCCATGCAGCCGCTGCAATGGCTCGACGTGTCCACGAACGCGCTGTCCGGGACGGTGCCCACCGGCCTCTGTGAGAGCGGCAACCTCACGAAGCTGATACTGTTCAATAATGTCTTCACGGGCCCGATCCCGGCGGGGCTCACCACGTGCTCGTCGCTGGTCCGCGTGCGCGCACACAACAACCGGCTCAACGGCACGGTGCCGGCGGGTCTAGGGAAGCTCCCGCGGCTGCAGCGCCTGGAGCTGGCCGGCAACGAACTCTCTGGCGATATCCCCGACGACCTGGCGCTCTCGACGTCGCTCTCCTTCATCGATCTCTCGCACAACCAACTGCGGTCGGCGCTGCCATCGACCATCCTGTCCATTCCGACGCTGCAGACGTTCGCGGCGGCGGACAACGAGCTGATCGGAGGTGTGCCCGATGAGCTGGATGATTGCCGGTCCCTCTCCGCCCTTGACCTGTCGAGCAATCGGCTGTCCGGCGCGATTCCGGCCAGCCTCTCGTCATGCCAGAGGCTAGTCTCGCTGAACCTCCGTAGCAACCGCTTCACCGGGCAGATCCCCAGTGCGATCGCCATGATGCCGACATTGTCCGTCCTCGATCTCTCGAACAACTTCCTCTCCGGTGAGATTCCAAGCAACTTCGGCAGCTCGCCGGCGCTCGAGATGCTCAGCGTGGCGAACAACAACCTGACCGGGCCCGTGCCGGCGACAGGGCTGCTGAGGACAATTAATCCCGACGAGCTCGCTGGGAACCCGGGCCTCTGCGGCAGCGTTCTGCCGCCGTGCGGAGCCAACGCTTTGCGGGCTTCGTCATCGACGTCGGGCCTCCGGCGTTCGCACGTCAAGCACATTGCCGCCGGATGGGCGATTGGCATCTCGATAGCGCTCTTGGCATGTGGTGCCGTCTTCCTTGGCAAGTTGACGTACCAGCGATGGTACCTCAACAGTGGATGCTGCGACGACGCTGTCGAGGATGACGGGAATGGCTCGTGGCCGTGGCGCCTGACGGCGTTCCAGCGGCTGAGTTTCACCAGCGCCGAGGTGCTCGCGTGCATCAAGGAGGACAACGTCATCGGCATGGGCGGCTCGGGGGTTGTGTACCGCGCCGACATGCCGCGCCACAACGCCGTCGTCGCCGTCAAGAAGCTCTGGCGCGCGGCCGGGTGTCCGGAGGAGGGCACGCTGGACGGGCGCCGGGACGTGGAAGCAGGATCAGGAGGCGAGTTCGCCGCCGAGGTGAAGCTGCTCGGCCGGCTCCGGCACAGGAACGTGGTGCGGATGCTGGGGTACGTGAGCAACGACGCGGACACGATGGTGATATACGAGTACATGGCCGGTGGCAGCCTTTGGGAGGCGCTGCACGGCCGCGGCAAGGGGAAGCAGCTGGTGGACTGGGTGTCCCGGTACAACGTGGCGGCGGGCGTCGCCGCCGGGCTGGCCTACCTGCACCACGACTGCCGGCCGCTGGTGATCCACCGCGACGTCAAGTCCAGCAACGTCCTCCTCGACCCCAACATGGAGGCTAAGATCGCCGACTTCGGCCTCGCCCGCGTCATGGCCCGGCCCAACGAGACCGTCTCCGTCGTGGCCGGGTCCTACGGCTATATCGCGCCCGAGTACGGGTACACGCTCAAGGTGGACCAGAAGAGCGACATCTACAGCTTCGGGGTGGTGCTCATGGAGCTCCTCACCGGCCGGCGGCCCATCGAGCCCGACTACGGCGAGAGCTGCGTCGACATCGTCGGGTGGATCAGGGATCGGCTGCGCACCAACACCGGCGTGGAGGAGCTACTCGACGCCGGCGTCGGGGGACGCGTCATCGAACACGTCCGCGAGGAGATGCTCCTCGTGCTGCGCATCGCGGTGCTCTGCACGGCCAAGTCCCCCAAGGACCGGCCCACCATGAGGGACGTGGTCACCATGCTCGGCGAGGCCAAGCCGCGCCGCAAGAGCAGCAGCGCCACAGTTGTGGCCGCCACTATCGTCGACAAGGACAAGCCCGTCTTCACCACCTCGCCAGACTCCGGTTACCTCTAGCTTTTTTTTTCACCGGATGAGGCTCTCAGACGTGACAACAACAGTTACTATGTATGTAGCTCATGTAATCTACTTTTACAAAAAAATCTTTACATATATAGCTTTATTTGGGTTATATTTGGTTAATTTAGTTGAATCAGGGACAAGGAACAAATGTAAAAAACAATGTTCATACTTCTACACTTTTATTAGGATGTAATAGAGCAATTGGTCCCTTCCAAATTCAAATACCCTATCGGGAGCGTCCATTCTCGATCCAATGCAAGATAGTTTCGTTTTGCATTTGGTATAGATGCAAATCGATCCACTTGACATAGGCACCATACTTACCGCACCTGACTCGTCCGGTCCATTAGGGGCGTGTTTGGCAGCCAGCAGGAACTCGAATGAGGCCGCTAGCTCCAATTGCTTCGCGTTTGGTTGACCAAATGAGTGGTTGAGCCAGGCTAGCACGCTCATCAAAGAAGCTCTCGGATAGGCCCAGCAAGCACGGCCGAATCGGCCGTTGTCATGGAGCCTGGCCCTGGAGGATGCAACTCGCAGCGCCACGGACGTGCAGTTGCACGTGTGGAGAAGCGCGGGAGACGACTCAATATCCACTCCCCACTCTCTCTTGCACTACTGTCACCACCCCACCTCTCTCTCTCCCTGTCTCTCTCTCTCTATCTATCTATGTCTCTCTATGTCCCATCAATTTCACCAAAGAAACCAAGGAGACTGACCAATGGCCGGTGCACCTCCGCCACAGCTGGCCCAAGATCCCACCCCCAAGTTTACTCCCCGACCGGCTGCCACGAACGCGTGCAGCTGGGTTCAAAGAAAAGGTGAAAAAACTTGAAGAGGAGAAGATGGGATTGGATTTTTATGTTGCCGATATCGTTCATGATCATAAGATCAAGATGGATGCAACACGGTTGAAGATTAGAAAAATTAGAAGATATGCCACTGATAAGGAGGTTTGGTTTCATTATGTAGTTCGATTCATTGTTATCTTAGTTGCGATTTTGATCATAATTGTTGCTTTTATTTGGATGCACTAGATAATTGTATGTTAGTTTAAGATTGATGTTTGTCGTGATGTTCCTTTAAGATGCACTGGATAATTGTATGTTAGTTTAAGATGGATGTTTAGTTGATGTTTAGATTGTTTCATGTTTAATATGGATGGTTAATTATCGTGATGTTCGATATGCATGTGTATTAAGGTGTAATAGGATATGGCGTGCGAAGTATGTTACTCCCGGTGCGCTGATGGACAGTTCACTGAGTCCTCGTTCATTATTCAGCTACATGAGGGTCAACTAATTAACAATCAATTCTTTTTCATACACTTGTAACTTATGTTTTCATTTTACTATCTAGATAACATGTTTTTCCTTTTGTTTTTGTTGCATAGGCTGTACCGTGCAATATTCGGTTGGAGTTCAACGAGCTAGTTGGCAACATCATGCATTTTGATGTTCACGGGACCAACTACAAGATAAGAGTGAAGAAAGAAAGAAGACCCACTTCTACGGGGAACGATTGGCAGAACTCATGGCCACGAAGAATCTAAACAGGGGTGATATATTTCATTTTTCTATGGCAGGACCACAATCTCGAATCAGCATTGCCTTTATGAACTATGGCAATGACGATTCCGAGAATGTCGTGAGTGTCAAGGAGGATGACATGAGTGTAGAGGAGGATGGCGAGAGTGACGAGGATATGGCGAGGAGGACGACACATTGTATGATGTGGTCATCGCCCAAAGAGCCAACGTGCTGGAGCGTGAGAAGGAGCGTCTACTTCAGAGACTACCCCCGAGAGATAGATACGCCAGGGTGCCTTTCGTGCATCGCGTGACGAACACAAATGTCTCCAATATTAGCAGAAAACATGTCATGGTACGCATCTCCTCTCATCTTCCTATATTTGCTTATGTTATTATGCATTTGAGGCGGGTAGGTGACATAGTTCGTTTATTGTTTCTTGTGGTGCTATCTGTTATTCCACAAAATACCTAAGGCGGTAGCGGAAATCGTTGGTCAGCCGAATAGCAGTACTATTAGAGTACGCCATGGAGAAACAGAAGGGTCACCACCGTTCCATACACCACAGATATTGACAGCCCATTGTCCTTAGCTCGTAAGCATGGAGGGAGTTCCATTCGGCCAGAGGTTTGGAGTTTGGCCAAGCTATTCTCATCACCATGAGAAACAGTGACATGCGCAACTTAGACATGATGTTGGTGATCAACTAGCTCTAAATCGATGGCCATTTCGTCGAGATTGCCAATAAATTAGAAGTTCATTTCTAGTGTAGTACTATGTTTCCTTTGCATTGTTAAGTGGCACAACTTTTGTAATTCGAGAGTACAAGAATTTGGTCACTTATATCACTATTTCGGTTCTAATGTTAAAAACTTGTTAATACTATTCTGATCACTTCTACTTTCGGCTAATCTATATCCGTGTTTGTTGTATAAATATCTGTACAAATATTGTATAAATACTGGCTAAATACTAAAGAAAAATTAAATGCGCAAAATAATACTAGGGGTGTGACCAGTTAGCACACTGCAAGTAGCTTGGTTAGTGGTTGCGCGTTACCCGCGCTGCAGGTAAGATAGTGGTAGCGTGGGGTCGAGGCGCGCTACCACTAACAGAACGTGGTGGCACCCGCGTACCACTAACTTTTAACTGTAGCGTGGGTGTCCGCGCTGCCACTAGATTCTTACACGCGCCACCAATAACGTTTTTCCTACTAGCGATGACTTGAAAGTAACTATAACGGATGGGAAACGACTTTTAGAATTTTCATATCACTAGCATTGCTCTATAAACTATATACACGATATACGACCAAGAAAACCAAAGAGTCCGTTGTTGTACTCTAATAATATCATCTCCGAGTTTTCTTGGTATAATCTCCCTTTACCGGTGTGTGTACTTATTGATCAACCCAGGGGGTGTCACGTATTAGCCATCCGGGATGTACATGCATGTGCACTACCATACATGTACGTACTAGCTCGCATATACATCCATGTGTGATGTATAATATGCACTTCTATTTTTGTGGACTCTTTTGGTTCTACAAGCGTAGAGATTTGTAGGATAGTGGCAAATTTATCTTAAGTGAATGACCGAAGGTTTATCAAATACACGAGAGGCGTATGGTGAATATATTCCTCTCGAACAGCCCTACAATTAAGATACAAGAAGTGTTGTGTGTCCCCAACACACGTAATACAATTGTCAGTTGTATAGGTGTACTAGTTCGACAGAGAGATGATGATATGCGTCAAACAATGACACCGGAAAATAGCTTTGTTGACGGGGTATGAATTATGGAAGCAAGGTAACAAGTAGTAGAACTGAAAGTAAACGATATAGCAATGGTTGGAAACAAGGTCTAGTGTTCATACTTTCACTAGTGACGACTCACAACATTGTTAACACAATTAAATAATGATATCCCGTCTAAACATGCATGGTATTGGTCACTCCGAGTTCACTCTTCTTGTGGATCAAAATAGGATGAGACTTACGTAGGGCTACATAAACACACCTTAATGTTCATCTTTCTAATACATGGACACACCACGCTGTCACTTTGAGCATCCAAAATCATACTAAACAAAAAATTCATGATTTATGACTCTCTAATCTATTATCCACACAGTCCCCAATGTTCCACGGGCCTCCGGAAATTATACCAAATATGCATCAAGTTATCTCATGCTTTCATTATTCAATCCAACATATATAGAACAAACTCATGATCAGTATTGTTCTAATCTATTATCCATAGAGTCCCATGGGCCTCCAGAAATTAAACTAGACATCAATCAAGTGAGCAACATAATATCCAATACATAAGGGAATAGATAGGGAAACATGATATGATTCAACTACATTAACAAAGCTCATGATCACAATCAAGATCACATCATGGGAGAGAGATAACCACATAGCTACTGGTACAAACCCTCACCTCCGAGGAGGGACTACTCCCACGTCATCATGGAGGCAGCACGATTGATGAAGATGCCTCCGGCGATGATTTCCCCATCCGGCAGGGTACCGGAACAGGACTCTAGGGCCCCCTGGGTAAGGGTTTTCCATGACAACAGCTGCTCTATATCGTGTTCCATAAAATAGACTCCGTCCCCGAACTTTTTAGGTCAAGGCAAATATATAGGTGAAGATGTTGCGTCAGGGGACGCTCGAGGAGGTGGCGCGTATGGCCGGCGTGTGCTAGGTCTGGTCCAACTTCTGACTCTCCGTGTCTTATTTCTCCTGAAATAATTTTGGTAAAATTTTCAGATTTTTTTGAGAAAACTTTATTTTTCGCCTTTTTCTGCAATGCATAGACAAATAAGCACAAACTTGCACTGGGCACTAGATTAAGGTTAGTCAATAAAATGTTATAAACCATAGTAAAACATGCATGTAGCAATGATATAAAAGTAGCATGAAACAATTAAAAAATATAAATACGTTTTGGATGTATCAATGTGCACTGCTATACATGTGCAATTGCGCAGTTCCCTTCAATATGGTACCACACAAAGCAACAATCTTTTCACTATGATAAAAAATCATCGTTGACTCACTCTTCTCCCATTATACCTAACCAAGAAAATCAAATATTTGACCAAAGTAATGTATTCACTCTCTTCGACGTCTCTTAGATATTCGACCAAAGTGTGTTCCTAAGAAAAGCGATAATTGGTGTGTCACGTTTTCTTATACATGGTTGCCCCTCGATAAAAGAAATGTTTGTGTACTTTCCCTGTACTTCCTTGGTCTGAAAATAACTATCACTTAAATGGGTATATCTATACCTATTTCAATGCTAGATATATTTGTTTGAGCGACACTTATTTCCGGACGGAGGGAGTACATGGCATCCATTCGCGGAACTGCTCCTGGCCAGACGGTGTTCCCGATACAAACTGCCCGATACAACCATGATGGAATTTGACATATAACTTCCAGGTCCAGTTTCTTGGCACGATGAGAAGGAGCTTGGGGTGCAACCTGAAGAAGATGCTCGACGATGAGAAGGAGCTCAGGGTGCCTCACGGTGTCTTGATGAATGACAAAGGGATGGATAGGTACAACGACTCCCTCCTACCGGTTGGCATCGAGTATGCGACTATCACTTATATAATTGTAACCAACAATTTGTATCATCGAATGTTACTAGACATTTGGATTATGGACAATAGCAAGTATAGACATTAATTCTTTCCTGAAGAACGCTTTCTGATAACTATACTTTGTTGTACTCAATGTACGGCAGTATAGTTATTACCCCGTCTGACCTATAAGTCAATTAACCATGAGCCAAATGAACAAATTAATTCTTTTTTCGTATTGAAAGTAGTGTGGTCATGTCCTGGTCCGTCCTCTTGATTGCGTAGTTCCCTTCAATACAGACAAAGTGGGTGATGCTTGCGGAGTATAGTGCATGTGTGCAAACCTCTACCAACGAAGACGGAGAGTTAATGCCAACAACATGAACTCCCGAAAACTAACAAGTGTACTTATTTCCAATTTGTGCATCCCATTACTGTCGATTTTCTTGTTTGATTAGATTAGGTTGTGCTATTCATATTCTATTTATGTCCCTTGTGTCTCTATTTTTTCAAATTTGCATATTTACTACAGTCTTTGCACATTTATTTTTGAGTCGACATAGTCGATTCTTCAGTTAACGTTTTCAGGTTAATTTTCTAGGCTATGACTTGAAATTGCCTATAATAGATGGGAAATGACCTTTTGAATTGCTATATCACTACCATTGCTTTTTATCTACTCCAATAATGGCTTCTCCTTGTTTCGTTGTAATTATCTCCTTTTACCGTTGTGCATACATACTGGTCAACCCGGGGGGTGAGAACCCCCTCGGTAGCGAGTCATTTTTGAATTTTGCAATAGGTTCATGTCCTCTTCTTTTTCAAGTGCCTCTCTTGATAGTACGTCATACCTATGACTAAAGAAAAAAAATACAAATCAAGGTAGGCCACACATCCTCTCACCTTTTTAGGTTCATAATGATATATTCCACCTAGCAATTTGAACTAAAACCTGAAACACTTGACAAATTGTTTAGTTCCTTAATTTCTTTGCCATGAATCGTACAATACCTCATAGGTATCCTAGATGCAATTTCACCAAGGTAGATGAGCAGTGTATAAGAATATATCCTAGAACTGGAGCTGATACTGTGATAGATACCACAAAGGAAAATGGGGAGCTGAAGTGCCAAAGATGATGGCATATAGGGGGTAAGAAACAAGCTTTGCAAGTTGTCTTGGATGATCAAGTGAAGCGGTACCCTAAGCTAAGTGATTATTTGCATATAAGGATAGACACAAACCTTGAAAGTAGGTGCATTAGCATTGCAAAGGTGCTATTAGAGCATCCAAGTCCAAACCCTAGATCACATGGTTTGTTCATTTCTATGAATGCATCAATTTCTCAAAGGGTGTACTATTTATTGTAAGTTAATATTTGTTATGTTCTCTATTGTATATATTTGAGTCTTTCCTTGTCTAACATATGTTTGATCTATTCAGAAATAAATAAATGTTTCATAAAGCTTAGCACATGCCATTAGATTCTTGCGTCGCTAGAAGGATTGAAACAACAACACATATCTAGTTGCTTCTCGACTTGTTGACAAGGAGGACACCGCAATGGCTCTGACACAACAGAAGTATGTTATTGGTGGAGATTAGGGGCACTTTGGCAAGTACACCACCATTTTAGAAGGTAAACATGCAATATTTTTATCGCAATTTATTAGCTTTGTTATATGATTTGTTTCATTTTTGTCACATTTTATTTTCTTTATTAATTGTAATATTTTTTATCATAATCTATTAAATGACTAGCACCGTCATCAAGTTCATTACTATAGTAAAAGTGGACCATAGAAACTTGGGGCATTCTTTCCCACGACAAAATCATATGATAACTATAGTTTGTTGTATCCTTAGAGTGCGCGACAGATTATAATTATCCGGGAAGAGCACATACAAAGTGATATTGCCTTCCATCCAAGCAATTATTTGACTGAATTAATGTTTTCACTTTCTCATGTATGCCTCTTAACTATCGGACCAAAGTGTTCCCAAGCAAAGCCATAACTGGCGTGCCACTTTATCTTGTACATGGTTCCCCTCAATAGCACGACTACGCCTTAACTTAACTATTGAAAACGACAAGCAAAATCATCACTCTTATGATTGTAACAGACAATCTTGCCATCGACTGTTACTAAACATGAGCAAGTCGAGACATTATTTCTTTCCCACGAGAACACGACATGGTAACTATAATTTGTCGTGTTCTATGTACGGCGAAGTACGGTTAGCTCTGTGTGTGTGACCTATAAGGAAACCACCAACAAAATACACCATTTTCCATGTGCGACGTAGAGTATTCATGTGCACGTGTTTGTCCTCTTAATTGCGAAGTTCCCTTCAATATGGTACAACACGAAGCAACAATCTTTATCTCGCGGTAAAAAAATTCCGCATCGACTCACTCGTCTCCCATTAGACCTAACCACGAAAATACATCTGAATGTCGCAACCTTGAACCGTTGACCTTACGCACAACCTTCATCCATCATAATAAGTACTCCCTCCATCCACATATACGAGACCTAAGGTTTAAAAAACATACACGAGACATTTCTTCGAAGAAAAACCTATCAAACTCGGTTTTCTAATCAGTGAGGTAAGTTGCTCCACATCTTTTCCAAACACCTCCATTTTATGATAATATTCGTATAAAACCACACAAAAAAATCCTTTATGAGCTGGCACAACAATTCTTTCCTTGGTACGAAATTATTCAGTGTATATCCGTTGCTTGTTCCTTGTGCCGTGATTAATACCATACGCAAACCCTTGTGGGCAGCATGACAGTTATCTTTAGCAGCTAATAATTCCAAGAATTCGTCCATGGACGGCCCAGATAGAACCCATTAGGCAGCACGCCACGACCCACGTGAACGCCATGGGGTTATTACCGTCGTTAAAACCTATGGATTTCCATTCCTGCATCATCATCGCAGCAAAAAAAAAACAATCTTTTGCTCTCGCTCTACTAGCTTGTGAGGAACCTCAAACATGGAAACAAAATCCGCCCAGAAAAGGTTGGGAAGCTGACGATAAAAAGGCCGCCGGATCAAATCGAGCACGAGTGTTGACGAAATCGAAAAATTTATTTTCTTCCCATTTCTTTCTTTTATCCCTGTGTCTGTGCGCGTGGTGGCGGCGGCGACCATGGTGGGGGGCGGCGAGGTTGACAAGGACGCGGCGGCGCTAGCGGGCTTCAGTATCTTCTTTGACCACGCGGTACCCGCTTGCTTCTTCTCTTGTCCCCCCGTGACCGTGGCTTAGGTTGAGGGTTGGTCGGTCGAGGGGGCTAAAAATTTCTTTTTTTTCTTCACTGGTTGCAGGGGCTGGAGGTGGCGGCGCCGGAGGGGGAAGGGGAACAGGGGGCGGCGGCGGGGGATGACGAGGAGGAGGAGCTGGAGTGGCTGAGCAATAAGGATGCCTTTCCGTCGGTGGAGACCATGGCGGTGGCGGTAGAGGAGGAGGCCGCGGCCGCCGCGGTGGCGGCGGCGGCGGCCCCGGCGCGCGCGGCGGTGGGGCCTAGAACCAAGGGGCTGCGTCGGCGGAGGCGGGTGACGGCGCCGTGGAGCCTGGCCGCGCCCGCGCTGCCCCCTCCCCCGCCCCCGCGGCAGGCGCGGCGGCGGTGCACTCACTGCGCGTCGGAGGAGACCCCGCAGTGGCGGCTGGGCCCCGACGGGCCCCGCACGCTGTGCAACGCCTGCGGCGTGCGCTTCAAGACCGGGCGGCTGCTCCCGGAGTACCGGCCGGCCAACAGCCCGACCTTCTCCCCGCTGCTGCACTCCAACTCCCACCGCCGCGTGCTGGAGATGCGCCGCGATGACGCGCCCGCCGTCCGCGCCACCGCCAGGGCCCGCCGCGCCGAGCGTGCGGCGACGCGGCTCACCGCCAAGGACGGCGCAGCTGCCCCTGCCGCAGCCCCATCTGGCCCGGCTCAAACACCGGCGCTCCCCCGCGACGACTGAGAATCGAATCGATGAATGGAGCTGAGGGATTAGAGATTCTATGATCATTAGGATTAGCTCCCTTATCTGCTCCGATGAATTTCCATTTTGCGAGGAGATCATTTTAGGATTTAGAGGTTTAAGAATAGCTAGCTGCTGATGAGTTACTGTTGTGTTAGTATCAATCATCATCTTAGTTAAGCTAGCAGGTCAAAGAGAGGAACGCAGATGAACAGTCATCTGTCATGTGCAACTTTGCTGATAAGCCATGGATGTCTGTCTGCCTGCTGAAATGGAAAACATAAGCGCTTGTCATGTCTCATCATGCGTCTTCACATCCCATTGCATCATCTTGTCCCGAGTCCCTGAGCTGGCATTCATGGCGCTGTGCGTGAAAGATAACGGCCCGCCGGAGCCGGAGGAACATCCCGGAACGGCAGTGGTCTAGCTAGGCTAAGGATTTGATTGTCGTCGCAGCGCACGGCCCTGACATTTTTACTTACTCGGAGAGCGGCAGTGGGAGGGGGACTGAGGACAGTACGGCTTGTGAAGTGGAGCACGTGGTGATCCCGCTAGAAAGGCGTTTCCTGTTTTTCTCCTTCTATTTTGGTATTTTGGGTTGCTCACCACCTATTATGCCGTGAGGCTCACCACTTATTATGCCGTGAGGTTGGTCCGTGCTTTTTTTCACTAGGTGCAAACTAATTATTTTGTTTTGTTTTGTTTTGTTTAGGCTGCTCACCACATATGTCATGTGGTAGGCAAACATATCATTTGTCCTCGGTGTAGATCGAAAGACATGTCGTTCGAGAGTAGATCACACCGGTGGGCATGGGCTCGGGTTAGTTCGACATCTCAGAAGAATAAATGAATCTAGGGGTTTATGTTTGGTGCGGAGTGATGGATGCGGTTTAACAAAGTAGTGAGACTATACATTGCACTGGGGATCTCGAAAATAAAGGTTCAGATAGGCTATGTCCGACAACTCATGAAAGAAGAGCAAACTTAGGGTTTTATATTTGGCGGGCCACGAGATGGGTTATGTTCGTGATTTTCTCGACAAGCAAATGGATATGTGCTCAATGTAGATCGATCTAAAGCAACGCCACAAGTAGCATATCGCGCCGATGGCGTTGGAAATCGACAGGGGAGATCAGTTTAGTTCGACAACAAGAAACTCATGTAGGGCTTTATACTTCACGTAATTGCGTAGGCATGTTCGACCTGGTTCCGCCAGTAAGAAAGCGATGTCATGGAGAGTATAGATTGCAACGGTGATCTGGAAAATATTGGTTGGGGTCGGTTTAGTCTGACTACTCAACCTAAAAGAGTGAATTAGGGTTTTATATTTGGCGCGAAGTGCACTCTAGCAATAAGAAAGCCGCTGACGATGAAATGCATGCATGGTAGGTAGACGACAAAATGCATAATGACCTCCCAACTCACAGAAAGAAGATGTAAATTTAGGGCTTTTATGTTTTGAAGAAATGGTGTAGTAGGCATGTTCTGTCATGCACACAAGCAAGCCATGCCACAAAAGAGTATATATTGCACTGGGTGGTCTAAAAAATTAAGGTTGTTGGAACCAGTTTAATTCAACAACTCACACTGAAAGAGTGAATTTTTAGGGTTTTATATTTGGCGCGAGGTTATGTATGCATTTTCGATCAGACTCTAGCGGTAAGAAAGTTGCTTACGAGGAAATACATAGATGGTAGGTATTGGGTTGCGGGTAAAACTTTAAAATTTTCCGTAACCTTGCCGCCAAGATCTATTCTATGAAGATATGCTGCACCCCATAATGCTAGATCTAGATACTTACAAACACAGTTGCGGAAGATCTTGTGTTTGTCGAAATAGACGTTGGTGAAGCCTGATGAAGAATCTCACATCCACGCCGGGAGGTGAGACTGTTGCCAGTCCGTCGTCGAGGAACTACTTGCGCAGCCCCGCTCTAACAGTATCCACACGTACGCTGCGCCAATCCGTCAAGCACGTTCGCCGCCTAGACTTACTAGCACCGACGAAGAGAGACTGCCTTTCGGCGTAGATTTAGTGGTATATCTAATTGGGCTCGATTAGATCTATATGAGACTAGAGAGATCTAATTCTCAACACATGAGATCTACAAGAGAGAGATTACATCAATGTCTAATTAGAGCGTCGTCTAAATTAGAGCATCGTCTAATTGCACAATATTTAGAGAGAGAAACTTGTGCAAGTCAATTGGATGTATTGTGTGTCCTCCTTGTGGGAGGGGGTGGAGTATATAAAGGGGAGGAGGTGCTTGGGGGAGGGGCAAAGCCCTCCCCTTGGTGCGCCGGGCCTAGGGGGGCTTGCTCCCTCCCTAAGTCGGTTTGGGAGAGGAGTCCTTGTCCCTCCCTTCCCTTTTATCTTTTTGCCTTTTTCCCTTTATTTCTTTCCTAGTTCAATTAGGACTCTTTTAAATCTACAATTTAAACAAGGAAGGAGAGAGGGAGACTTGGTGCGGCCGGCCTGGAGGGTGGGGCCATGCAGCCGGCCCATACTAGGTATGGAGCAGCCACATGGGCACCCCCCCCCCCCCCCCTCTCTTCTCCGACACATCCCTTCTTCCCGGCAAACCTCCAAAACTCTTCCGGAACCAAATATACTCTATAGATAAAATCATCGACTCTATCCACTGATGTCAGAAACACTTCCCGGCATCCCGGAACATCTCATGTTCGCCATATTTCTCTCTTAGGAAATTCTGCCCTATACCGGCATCATTTCCCTCTCATGATAACTTCACCGGAACTTCTTCGAATCACTCCGGAGTTGTTCCTGTGACATCGGAGGGACTCCGACCACTTCTCATAACCACAAAACTATAACTTTATTCTCTCAATAAAAGATTGACTCACAGCTTAAGTGTGTGACCCGAAAGGTTCGGTAACACATAGACATGTCCGGGAGCTTACCAGACAATAACTAGCATTGGGACCTAGACGGCCGTACTAGCTCCTATGTGTTCACGAGTGAACGACAGAACCTGTGCGTTTCTCATCACGAGGCTGAAATAATGTTCGGACTAAGCAATATAACATGATAACAATTATCTAATTTCATATTGACTCCTAAAAGGTAGATGAAGTTGAATTGTGCCGACTGCTAGCAGTCGGCGACTCTTGCCTTGTTCATGGCTCGAATATCAATTTCACCTCTTGCAACGCCCCTAATACTTACCAGTCCATGCATCTAGTTGCAAATGTGATCAATCGATACGACATCATATGCCCATGCGATCTTAGGTGTATTAGCAAGATAAATGTCTATAAAACAAGTGTACATAAATTAGAAGTCATACTCTTCCACTCTTCTTGCCTTTCTTGACAAACGAGATACTTGTTGTAGCATCTAGCATGTGAATCTTGAGCGTTTGCCTAGTCTTCGTGATTCACCACTCAAGATGGTTTACTTAGTTTATTCTTCCTTCTTCTTGTTAGTAAGTGTTACGAGGGAATTCTCCCTATTAAAGGTAGCAGTCCCCACTCAAGTTGGATATTACATGGAGTCTGCAAATTGCCTGTGCGATGATGATTACATGCCGTAACGGCATCAACGTTGTTCATGCTCCAAATACCATTAATATAAACGTAGTCACGCACTGTTGTTAGCACAAAAAAAGGTGATGCGTCACCTACCTCTCAATTCCAAGAAGAGGAAACCCTTTTCAGTTAGGGCAAACGCTGCTACTTATTCCCCTTCAGTTATCATGCTAGTTCAGGTTCACTCCATAGGACCACAGTATCTAAGTTTCAACTTGTAGCCAACTGAGAACCATACATGGATATTCGCAATGCATATGCCCATCTTATTAATTTATACGGTTCTTTCACTATATGCGCATCGGAAAGACGACGACTGGGAACACAAGCCCAACTGCAATGCAAGTATACTAACATTCAGCGTTTCTATTTTGCCCCGTATATGCTCCTGAGAGGCAGGTAGTTACAAGCACCCATTTACAAGATTTGGTGCATCACACTTGACTTTCGACTACTCTGGGATATCCGAGGCGTTACACCGGACAAACCCTACCGTTCAATGAAACAACTTAACCGCTGTGACTTGGGCAGAGTCTAATCCTCCAGTCTGTCTCACATGTGTGCCATGTTTTCTCTTCCTTTTGTCTGATCGATCTATCGGCGGTCATCTGAAGATCACACCAAGGAGGAAGAGATTGCTGCCAGGAACTACTAACTGGGAATATTACTTGTTTTGATCTCCAGCTGAAACCAAGCCTTGTGTGTGTTCGTTTTCAAACGTGGAAAGCCGTGAATCCGAAAGAACAGAGAACATCTGTGTCTCCACAAAGAGCTGAAAAAAATTAGAAAACGAAATTAGGAAGAAAAAATAGCAAATCCAGAACGTATACATAATATTAGCCATCTTCTAACGCTACATTATCAAATTATCCCAACAGTACATGTATTACCATCAAAAGGCACACGAACACTGAAATTCTCAGATATATAACAAGGAAATTAATGTGTAAAAGACTCAATTGAAAAGCACCTTCATGAACGGCCGTTCCTTCGAGGGGAAGGAATCGATAAAACTGTCCTTGAGAAGCAAAGAAACCTGATTAGACAGAAGACCACCATTATTTGGTGCATTTTATCATGTTTGTAAAAATAAAATGTCAAATTGGCATCATGGTGTAAAGTGTGTATATATAATGCTAAGTTGCTAACCCTGTCATTATCCGACTGCACATTGGTGATGGTATGATAGCGCAAGTCAGAACAAAGTGACTCCAAGTAGGTTCTCAGAACATTTAAGAACTGCGAAGATGCCTTAGCCTGCAAAATAACAGCCAAACAGGTACCAATGTTTATCTTCAAAACTACTAAGATGAAGTATAGACAATTTTTCATACATGAACGGGATCTGCAAGGAGGTAAAACTTTCTTCTCGAGGGAGAAAGAATGGTTTCCACAGAGGATGGAAGCACATTCCGCATACTAAACAAAAATCAATACCTGAACTTCATTGCATTTATAAATAGGATGTTTCTTGGCCAAACCATTCTCACATGAAAGTCTAGCATGAATTGGACTGAGATCTGAAACAAGCTCCTTGTAACGCGGAAGTTGAGGCAACAAATTTGATTTGACCTGCTTATTTGTAACAAGAGAAAGTAACATTCAGTACAGATGAATCTTTTCTGGCATGAGAGCAACAGATATGATCACAATGTAGTGAGCTACAATTGTATTTACTCATGAATGCTACTTCATACAAGTGAAATGCTGCAAAACAGACATGATCAGATCAGGACATCCGTGTTTCCAACTTGTCATTACACAGACGTAGAATAACTAGCTTGCATAGTCTATTCCATCCAGTGGACCTTGCTCTCATAGTAACTAACAGAAATTTTGTTTCTTCATAATTCTTGGATGGGCTTGACTATGGAGTGAATGGCACTGGTGGGTATAAAAAATCAACTCTTAACTTACTCATATTGATCATGTTAACTTCACTGGTTCACATGTCAACATAATAAACAATAAACTAAAGAAAAAAAGATTTCATTGCTACAACAACAAATTCCAAGAGTGTTTTCAATATCAGGAAAGAACATGTCAAACTTGCCTGATCTTTCTGTACATTGACTCTCACGAGACTAGATGCTTTCATCTTGATATCAGGAGGTTTATGTTGGATACCAGCCTGTAGAAGAGAACATATAATCCCTGAAAATTTGGCTAATAGTGACAACCTATCATAACATGGTTCAAGATCGCCAACTTGCAGAAACTGGCAATTGTGGTCCTTAGTAATTCTTTAAAAGAGCAGCAACCCAATAACTGAGCTTCAGAGAATATTCAAACTTACAATGAAAGGGACAGGGGCATCAATGAAGTCAATCAGTTTTCTTGGTAGAACCTGAAAAGCAATTGCTGTACATTAGAAATAAACAGTGATGGGAGACATATGATGAGCTAAAGATCTATCATTCATTCAGTTGAGCATAATCTTAACGAGGATATATCTGTTCCGGAAATGCAAATGGTTGGGTAACACGTGCAAATAGACAAAACAATCTATCACACGTGTTGAATTCAATCAACATGTGAACTGACTTATATATCGAACCGAGCGTCACTAAAATCGTTGTTGGCGCCTGCTGCGCAATTCTACAAACCTCATACCTTAGTCATGACAATTTTCTATTTAAATACTAGTTTATATTCATCAAAAAGATACTCAACTACAAATTACTTGGACAGATTAAATATATTGGTGCTGGATGATTATAAAATTTAGCATTAATGGCAGCCAAGTAGATGAACCAAAATACAGACTAATTATTCAGTAATACAGACTAAGCAAAATGCAGAACCAAGCAGATGAAAGCCTATGCTCTCAGTCCCACCTCAAGATTTAGATATTACTAGCATTCTATTCATAAAAAAAAACAGGGAGAATTTTAACATTACAGGATAAAATAAAACTTACAGGGAGCAGTAAACTTTGCCACTGAAATGGCCTTAGCATTGGTATAACCGACAAAACGATAGCTGACACTACACCCTGCAGTTAAGAATTTGAGAGAGGTGCTAGAATCAGCAGGATCAAGGGTAGCATAAAACCAGAGCACATTGTTACAAAGCTCAGGTACTTGAAAGACCATACCAGATTTGGGCATATTACAACAATTTGCTTCTCCAACAGAACTCCAGTTAATAATGCTAGCATCTGCATAAGAAAAAAGAGTGACTGCATGCACACAGTGCCAACCATGATAGCCACTACCACTTATATAGGTGTCTAGGGAGTTATTGCAAGTCTCAACAAAGAAAAGAAATAAGTCTCACTATGATCCCCCGGACAAGAAATTTCCCTGATACATGATATATAGTAATACAAACTAATGGAACTCCACAACTGAACAAAAGAAAACTGAACCAAAAAATAGGATTAATGCAACATACACTTTCCAGAGATAAAGCACGACAAACTGTAGCCACAGTCCATATCGATAATGCAAGAGCTTCTTCTGCAGCAACCAAACAAGCATCGACAATGACCTACAATAAAATTTATGATTACTGAAGGAATGGACGCTACAAATAGTGCCATAAAAATTCAATTACCTACCGCATTTGTTTCTTCTGAGGTTAAATCATTGTCAAAATTTGTGTCAACTAACCCCAATAATGATAATCCAGGCCGGGAATATTTAACAGGCTGGAGATGTTCAAGAGGTTGGAAGACAATTTCTCCTCCACGAGGTGGCACAGGGAGAGCATGGTAACCACAAACAATTTGTAGAGATTCATTATTGTGTGCCTAAAATATGAAATTATGTCCACGATCAGTAAGCGCAAGAGCCATCAGATGGAATTCTTGCAACTTGATATATTAGACAAACCTTGGCCCATCCCATAACTTTGTAATCATCAACAATAATTTCATTCTTCATGTTTACTTCATCCTGTTCTTCATCTGACCCTGCCCCTTTGACTGAACTGTCACAAACCATAAGGATACTCAATTAATAAGTCAAGTGACATGATAATACTGGATGCACCATAGTTCACAATGGTATGCATTCCAACATTGTCATCAATAACTTCCTAAAGCAGATTTCTTATGATTTCAGCCAACTCCTAGCAGATGCGATCAAAACCATAAATTGCGCTCCATAATTGCAGGATATATTTTTCAAATTATCACGGTTACCTGTGCAAAGACTCCATGCTCTGTGTGCGTTCTAATCTTGTGGAGGTAAGAAAATGCGCGGATAGAATATCTGGGGAAGAATCTCCATTCTCGTAAGTACTACTTGCTCTTCCAAAGCTATCACAGCGGGATTCCATGTTCTCTGATATACAATCTTCATATTGTTGGAAACTATGTCTTCCTCCCTTCTCAAGTTCTTTTGCGTAACTAGAATCTGAAGTCTCACTAGCCGAAATACTTTCAGGAGAATTAGGTTCCCAACTCCTGAACAAATATGAAGGGACGTCTCTTTCTGATGTAAGCCCTGATGAAGAAACAATACCTGATATACTGTTGACAGGTACAGCATACACCGTCCAGTCATTGTACGAAAGCCCATTTGAAGATTCAAAATCCCCATTTAATAGATTTTGTTCTTGTTCTTTCAAGGAACGGGGGACTGGCTCTGCCAGAGCAATTGCACTGGCAAATTGGGTTATCCTGTCGAGCCTCTCCTGTGCAATTATACTGTTCATATAATTGACAGTCGACGCACCGATCATAGTTAGTTCTGAACTCAGGAGAAATAATACACACGATTCTTCGCACAGACAAATGAAGTATATGTACTGGACAAACCTGTTTAACATCTCATAATGTAGCTCAAAAAAGGGTACTCTTGTAAGTAAACAGTAACAACGTGGTGCAGAAACCAAGAAACGGCTTGGCTTGCAGGAAGTCTGGTTCAAGGGTGAGACTGCTCCTAGTATACCAGGGGCTCTTTGAACAATTTCCTGGACATGAAGGCAAACACCATATAGTGGTGCATTGTCCGATACCTGGTGGCATCAACAACAATTAATAAGAAAAGAGTAATGAATGCAATCATCCAGAAATTAATATTAAAATAATAAACAAACCTTCAGGGAGAAGATAAAGGCAAGATCATCTCGACACAGATGTTCCTATGTAAAAGATGTCGTATAAGTTAGCAAGTTTGATTCCAAAGAAAGCCTCCATTAAGTATGCAAACTAGAGACAACTCATGTTGGAACCTCATGTGCAAGGGGGCACGTTGAAAAGTAAAAACAAACACTGGTTTCCACAAGAGTATCGTGCTTTCAAACTTTAAGGGGTATAAATTTTTTCCAAAGTAAAACTGTGCAAATTTGACCAAGTTTATACCCAAAAACTACCAATATCAACCATACCAAATACGTGTTGATCGTTTTTCCTACCTTACATAGTTTGACTTTGGACAAATACTAGATGCTTACATTTTTTAACGGGAGGGAGTATAAGGTTGGCAGATTATTCATTGACCAGCAAACTTATATTAATTTTATTTGACTCGGAATAATATTGTAAAAGTTCAATTTTCTAGCAGAAATAAAGCAAAAGTTAGCTAGAATTGGTGATAGCTCGTGCATAGGAGATTCTAAGCAGGTTTACTAAATAACATAGTATCAAGAGGTTTCCAAAATCCTGCTGCAACTAATTTTCACCTGCCCAAATATCACTTCGTTTAGATCACTCATGGAAGGAGTCCTCTCTACTAAGTGAGCCTGAAATTTTTAAGTAAAGAAGAATCAAGAAATTTGCAGCATAACATATCCAGAAAAAAAATTAAAAATGATAGAGAAGGGAAAGAACTTTCTTAAAGAAGCCAATAGGAACAGTACAAATTCAGCCAGAGCATTATTTTTATAACCTTTACGCCTTCAGGGAAACAGAAAGAGGGCAAATCAGCCTCCCTGATTTCTACACCCTTTCCAGGTGGATATTTGAAAAGAATCTGCAAGTAAAATGCAATTTTATCAGTTGTTATTTGAGAAACCAGGGAACGAGTAGATCAGAGATGAACTATCAGAACCAGCAAATGAGCCTACAGTCTAGAAGCCAAGCCCCGAGATAAATCAGTATTAAAGTTTGATGCATGTCCCAGTATAATAATAAACTAGGATAATGAACTTTACAGATCTTTCAGAACCAGATCAAGGCTTTACAACGCCATAAAATTATTAAATTAATATCAGGTTGCTGCATCCAGGGCTGACATAGACAATTTCCCATAAAGCAAAAGAATTCCTCTTACTCAACAAAGCAGCATACCTGCGGTTCCATGGCTGGTATTGGTCCATGATACTGGTTTTTTCTAAGATCAACAGTATCTGAACATGCTATGTTAGACTCCCAAGCTTTCTTTTTTGCAAAAGCATCCTCAATGACTGCAACATTTGCATATGAATGAAGCCCAACTACGAAAAAATGATCAAATAGTGATGTTGGTTCCTTAAATTGCTTCTGATCCTGCAAGGGTCATAAGCATATAGCTTAAAAAAGGGAAAGTTCACACAAAATACAGATACAAACTGCAAGAGAAACTAAAGGAGACTGTAGAAAGGTGCTAAGTCTTAAAGGCTCCGATTAAAACTTAAGTAGTATGGGAGAAACTCCATGTCCTTCTAGGAAAGCACTTTCCTACTTGGGACATATTCTATCGACGAAACATACTTCGACGCATTTAGTAATATAGTATCCAGGCAATAAGAGAGAGGCAGATAGCTACTGTATCTTACTTTGGGGGCTCCGCGATCACACACTCAAATACCTCTAAGCTATTTCTGTTCATGGCTCATATATGAGAAACATCATCACGAATCAATTGTTTCCTAAGAGTAAAAATGACTCCAATGCAGCTCTGAACAAATAACATGGTATAGCGGTTTGCTCATTTGCTTGCCTGTCTGATTAGTGACTGTTGCTGAACCATATACAACAATAAAATTAGGATAAGGAGGTGTTAGACCTCAATCTCTGATCTGCTATTTTACATCTTCTAGTGTGAACGTGTTCATTTCTAAGTACGCCATGCTACTGGCATCGGTTTTCCAAATTTCAGTGATGAATTCAAATCAGCTTCAGGTCAACCAGATATACAAAAAAATGCATCCAAATGCAAGTACGATGAGGAACGACGCAGCAGAGCAGGAGAGCTTGTGTATGTACCAGAGCCTTGGAATGGAGCTGATACCACTGCCGCTTCTGGTTCGCCATGGCCTCGATGTTCACCGTGGTCCGCAGCAACTGCTCCCTGGGGCTCCTCTCCGCTGCCGCGCCTCCAACCGGCCCCCACTTCCACGCGCGCTGCATCTGCTGCCGGAACCGCTGGAAGCTGCTGGTCCGCACGTGCCGCCTCATGTGCGGCGGCACCGGCGACGACGACGCACCCGGCGGCCCGGGTGAGGGCGGCGCCGACGCGGACCTGGGCCTCGAGCCCTCCGTCCCCGGCGATCCTTCCGCCGAATCCCCCTCCTCCGTTCCGCTCGCGCGCTGTCGCGATCCAGAAACCGAAGGCGACTCCTCCGCCCCGTCGATCGCAGGATGCCCCGACGCGGAGGGTGACTCGTAGGCCTCCTCGTCCTCATCCGCGGCGTCGTCTTGTGGTATCGAGACTGTTGGCGTCGGTATCGACGGTGATGAGACCGCCGCTGCGGCCTCGCCCTCGCCCTCGCGCCATGGCGCTGGCGGCGCCGAGGCGGTGGGCGACCCCTGCACCGCGTCCTCGAATAGCTCCGCCTCCGCCGGGGCCTGCCCGTGCGGTTCCGGCGCCGCGCCGGAGAGCGCCATGCGCGCCGCGCGATCGGAGCAGCGCCGTAATTGAATGCCGAGGATCAAAGAGGAAGGGGAAGAGAAGGAGATCGTGTCTGTCGCCGAGAGATTAGTTAATGGTGGAAAAAGCAAAAATTGGAGAAAGGGAAAGGTGACTGGGAAAAGGGCGCCACGTGGACGAAAGGGCCCGTCTGGCAGGAATGTTCTCGTAAGGGCCCACATGTCGGCAGTATCAAGGTTGTTTTTGGCTTTCGTGTGTGTTTTGTTTTCCTTACATAATAAACCTTGAAATGGAAGGAGATTTTTTCTAGAGAAAACTCAAAAGGTTTCGTTGCATTTGCATACATAGAAAGAGTTTGAAACAAGCGCCACACCCCGGTACAACGCAACGCTTGACAGCTAAGCAGAGGGGAGTATTGCCGCAAAATCCGATGCTCCAACGACTGCCATGATCTAGCTTCTGCCTTAATCGTGTCGAGCAATCCGTCGAGATCCGGTTGCGCACGGTCGAAGATGATCACGTTGCGCCTTTTCCAGAGCCACCATGTTGTGAGCCTGGTCACCGAAGATGTGCCCTTTTGGGACGTTGTCGGGGTCGCGAGGGCGGCCTTATGCCACCAGTCCGCAAATCTTTCCTCATCGGCCGGTATGCTCGCAGTAAAGCAGATCCAGGATAGCACCTTGTGCCAAGTAATCCGTGAGTACGGACACCTAAGCAAGATGTGCTCCATCGTCTCCAGGGTCAGATCACAGAAGACGCAACTCGGCTGGTGTTGTAGGCCCAAGCATGTCTCTGGTCCAGCACCGGCTTTTTCTTTTCTTTTGCGAATCATTGGCAAGCTAGCCAAAGGAAGATATGGAAGGAGATATGAATAATTTTCTATCGGATTTGCTAATTCTCACTCAGGTGAGAACTAACTTAGAGCTCACTCACATGCGCTTCCATTGGATTGTTTTCGCGCTGAGATTCGCGCGGCCTCACTCCAGGTTTCGTGGCCAGCCCATGTTGCAGTTATTTTGTTGGGAAAAGTCTATATTTTACCCTGAAATCTCACAGATTGGCTACATTTCACCTTGAACTTTGAAACCGGTTAATTTCAACCCTAAAATCTATCAAACCGGTCAAATAACCTCCTGGTAGTGGTTTTGGTCGAATTTGAGCGGTTTTGAGTCAATTTTGGGCAGTTTTGGATGTTGACGTGGCGGTGATGTGGTGTGGCGCCCCGACCCGACTGCTATACAGTGATACTGTGTCCCCGGTTATCCGATACCACCAGACACACTACCAAAGCATAATAGAGAGATCCAGACTTGTGGAACAACTGGCACATCACAGACTCTACGACACAAATCATATAGCTCAACTCTTATAATAGAGAAAGATAGCAAATGACAACCAGAGGTCACAGACCCAACATTACAACACGCGGAAGCAAATTAAGTTGTTCTAAACAACAAGATCCAGATTATGCCCTAAGAGGCCTACAAATAAATATCCAGCGCCAGCTGTTCCGGGATGTCCCAAGCTGCCACCTGGGAACCCCAGACTACTCGTCGACGTCCACAAAGAACCCACCTTCGAGGTCGGTGAAGTCCTCCTCTGAAACAAAACAAACGACGTTGAGTTCGACGAACTCGCAAGATTATATATAGAGCTTTAGCTCGATGAAGCTTTCAAGGTTTTATGGCTGTTTTGCATAAAGCTGATTTTATTTAAGAAAACATAACTCAAAGGCATCGACTATCCAGAGTATTTTCAAAAAGGGGGTAAGAAGTGACTCTTTTCTTGATCACCTTTCTCAACATCAACCATCATCAACCAATGTACCTGTTCATCAAAGGCACCTCCCCGAATCACCCTCGAGGAAGTCAACCTTGCATTCTTGAGTGGTACCTCTAGTACCCAGTTTTTAATCATTCCGTTAAAGTTATTCTATGATCTTATCGTCCTTTCCAAGTCGTCCGTAACCGTGGACACGGCTTTTCGAAAAGATTTACCCTGCAGGGGTGTACATTGTTTGCCACGCGTACCGTCCGGCCCATTACCTGCGCATTAGCTCTCTTCCTTGGAAAGCCGGCTCGGTGGGAGCGGTGTCGACTTCTCCCTCGTTAAGGACTTTCCAGGATCATCAGTGGCGGCAGGACACGAGATCACAACACCCTGCCCCACGGCCACTCATTTTCCTAGCACCACCATCCTCATCCCAGTTCATACCACCATCATCACGCACGCGCAAATGGAAGTCCGAACTAGAGGACCCTGGCTGGCCCCGCCCGAGTTATTTAGTCTATGAGGGTTCCTGCACTGCGAATGCATAGGCCTCACGCATGGTTGCACGCTCAGTCTTTGTTCGGGAGGTAAAGAACTCGCACCTAGGCGGCGAGAACGAGACAAAGCACCACAACCTCAGTGGCCTCTCATCCCCACCTTTAGCATCTTATTACCTGTTACCACAATTCTCCACCATCATCTGAACATTCAACACCTGTTTCCAACATAACACATCCATCGGACGGATAAACATGTAACTAAGCATGGCTAAGCATCAACATTGCATAGTTAGGTATCTCCGGCCAACAATACAAACCTATGGATAATAGGAGGGGAAACAGGTAATGGCATCGGAATCTTAATGCAACTATGGGATACTCTAATCCAATAAAATTGACATTTGGAACCGCATGCAATATTATAGTGGAGAAAATACTTGCGGAAATATAGGATAAGACATGCTCAGAGGGGGGATTACGCTTGCCTTGTTGAGCGGAGTAGTCAAACTGCTCGTCGGAGTAACGATGCTCAACTCCGAACTCGTGATCTACCGGAGAGCAAACAACACCGGAAAGCAGAAACAACAATCAACACAAGGCAATTGTGCAATGCATACAGAAGTGATGATATGACATTTTAATGCACCGACTTATTATTAACAGCTCTCTAGCAATTTAAATGGGTGCGGGAAATAAATACTCTACGAGAGAGGAGAACACCCCATATTTATCTTAATGATTCTCCTCGCGTCTAAAAGTGCATTATTGTCACGGTGATCAAAGATGCATGACAAATATTTTAACAGTTAGTTCACAGTTCCGGACATTTTGGTATAACCGACACGTTTTTCTGATGCACCGATGAGATACAAGTTATTACATTTTAAAACCTCTTTTTAATATATCCTCTACAATTTATGTTTAAACAGCAATGGAATTACTTAGCCCAAAAAGAAATAGAAGGAAACATAAAGGAACAGTACCAAATTTGGGGCTGGGCAAAAATCGGAATATCCGATTTTTACAAAATCGGAATATCCGATTGGGTTGCACACACGAAAATCTGCTAAGGAACGAGAACATCTCGTACTGGAGAGACTCGGAAATTCCGAATCCTTCCAAAATCGGAATATCCGATCGTCGGAGGTGGCTCAAAACTACTAAGGACTAAAGTGTGTAGCACTGGAACAACCCGGATTTTCCGGTGTCGCACAACTCGGAATATCCGAGCTGCGGACAAAAGGCACGGCGCGCACTGTGGCTCACACGCGACGGCGACACAGAGGGCTAGGAGGAGAGGGGAGGGGTTCAGAACGACGGCGTGCTCACCCTCGTCTCGGGATGTGCTCAGCAACGGCGGGGATGGACGGAATCGGCGGGAATCGACCGGCGAGGCCGCGGCAACGGTCGGAGAAGAACGGGGCGGCGATGGCGATTCACGGCCTCCCGCTTCGATTGCTTCGGCGTTGGGGAGCAGCACGGCGAGGCGGTCCCGTCGGTGGTCTTCAATCGGGATGGGGAGCTCTACATCGGCGGCGAGCTCACGGCCATGGCGGCGGCCGTGCGGGAGAAGAGAGAGAGAGCTAGGGCACGAGAAGGAAAATATCTCGCGGGGGAGAGAGTGGGCAGGTGGTGGTCTTCTCCTCCTCGTGGTGGGGGCAGCGAGGGGGCCCCGCGGCGAGCTCGGCGGCGAGCTGGTCCGGCGGCAGCGACGCGCACGGTCGCTACAGAACGAAGAAGATGGCAATTTTCTGAAAACCCCCCTGGAAAGTCTGTTGCCACCACGGATAGGTCCTTTCCTCATTTATTAATAAAACCAGTAGCTTTTCAATGATTTTATTAGGGCACTTAAACATTTTATAAAAATTGAGAAAATTTGGGTAGCCTCCCAACTGCATGTAAGAGGCACCACAAAATTTGGCGTTGCGAAATAAAATAGTTTGGACAACAATTGTTCATAGGGTTCATTATGGCATTTTGCTAAAATTCAAAATGTTGCTCCTTTAACAATTTGGAGCAAGTGCAAAATATTATTTTGGAGATCTTGAAACTTCCTTGACAAATATAAGTTGCCAAGCATTTTCGTTTTTGCAAGTTTGAGTGCCTTAAATGTTTTGGAATTTGTGGAAGCAAATTTGCATTTGGTTTTAAGTGGTGCTGACGAGGGGTAGACTCATCAAGACCCATGGTTAAGATCCCTAGGTTATGAATATGGGGAGAGAACGTGGTAGAGCTGGAAGTATCGTCGGCTGACAAGCAGGGCAAAGATTTTACCCAGGTTCAGGGCCCTCGTGTGGAGGTAACACCCCTACGTCCTGCCTGTCTGTTATTGCTTTGTGAATATGATGGTTACAAGGGTCCCGGCGAGATGTCGATCTCGCTAGGTTTTGTGGCTCTGGTGGTTCATGTTCGGTTCGATGGCCCTCCCAGTCCTTAAATAATAGGCTGGGTCTCGGGTGTTCGTAACCGACTCGATTTACAAGTAAGGAAACTCTAAACCGACTATTGTTTCGCCAAACTTGGAGGATACATCATCTTCGTGGGCCTCCCTTCATGGGCTTATGTAGGCTCTGAGAGTTGGGCCTAGTCGACACGTGCACCAGGTACCCTCATGGTAGGGTACCCGATAGGCATACCCATGTCAGTAGCCCCCGAGTACTTGTCTGATTCGAAGAGTCGGGCATGGACTCATACATCATGCACGTTACATTTTTTGCATCTGTATTTAGAATTCTTATGAAATAGCACATGTTGGCTATGTCGAGTGTTTCATCGACTATGAGTTTTTGCTTATGATAGTCAAGGGATATTAGCTTAGCAGGCCCGGCACACACGACGGATCGGGGCCAGTTAACTACCATTTGTGGCAAAACCATACTAGCTTTCAATCAAACTCGAGTCCCCGGACTCGAATCTGGAACAAACTGAACAGACTCGAAACGGCCGTTGAGGTCTTACAGAATCGAACTGCAGCATAATTTTGAATCTACCCAACGCGTCCGTCGGGGATTTTCATCATGTCTGCTGACACGGAACATTTGAGGATAACGCTGCGGAGCGGTCCTCAGCCCAACTCGACTGATCGTGGGTCTTACCTTTGCACTATGCATGCAGCATCCAAGGATCGTCAGATCAACTCGGGAATATTTCGAGTGTGATTTTGCTTATGAACTGAGTCGTAAATTGTCGACTGATACTTTTGCCATTATTTTATCGGGTGCGCGACAGCGCTCCCGATGGGAGTAGCCCCCGAGATTGTGCTTTATTGCTTGCAATGGAGGATAATCTCAAAATCTTTTATCCTGCATACATTAGTCAAAGAAATTTTTTGATACGCTCCCGATGGGAGTATGATGTTGCAGTCGAAAGTCCTTCGACTGGCATATATGACCTCTGCTGGAAAACCCATCGAGTTTATGGTGTGACATCATTCGAATGAATCATCGAGTGACTTTTATGCCAATTGTGCAATATGAATACATCAGCAATGACGCATTTTGCGACTGCCGTCTCTGACAAGCGGTGGCGTGCTTGGTGATGTTGATAAGACGTGACCCTGCTTTGTGGGCCCGTTTCTGCAGAGCTGACCAGGGATGACGCCGCGTGGACTTGATTTGACCGTTCTGGCGCGATTTTCACGGGGCGTGATGATGGTTTCCTGGATTCTCGTGCGTAGTGGCGGAGTGGCCGGCACGGTTGCTCTCCGTGGCTGCCACGTGTATGGCCAGATTTCGCGCGGAGCGTATGCCTTTGTTTTGACGGTTGCGATCGTTTTGCGATCTGTGGTAAATAGTGGAGACAGCGCTGGCAGAATTTTTTACTTGCCATTTGCCTCTTTGCGCCGCCCCTCGTCTCATCTTCCTCCTCGCGCCCACCTCCATTGCTCTGCGCCCAAGCTCTCTTCTCCACCCTCATCCATCGTTGCAATGGCGAAAGGTGGAGGCTCCAAGCGTGGTGCCGCCGCCGCTGCCGCGATCGCGGCCAAGGGCAAGAAGACTGTGGCGGGTACATCTGCATCCGCCGCGCTGAAGAAGGGCAGCGGGGACTGGGCGAAGTCCACCATCAAGGACGCCCATTTGGTCAAGTTCCGCGAGCAGGGGTATCTGCCACCCGCGGAGCAGCTCGCCGTCCGCGCGCGTCGCCCAAGGAGGTACTCCCCGAACCACGCGCCAACGAGCGTGTTTGTTTTGCGGAGTTTTTGCCTAGGGGCTTTTCGCTTCCCCTCCACGACTTCGTTCGTGGTCTTCTTTTTGCCTACGGGGTGCAGATCCATGATCTCACCCCAAATGGCATTATGCATATCGCGTGTTTCATCACGCTGTGCGAGTGCTTCCTCGGCGTCGCACCCAGCTGGGCGCTGTGGAAAGCCATCTTCATGGTACGGCCGAACAGAGGAGGTGGTCGCACCTACCCCGTCGGCGGCTGTGGAATCCAGGTGCGCAGCGACACCCGCTACTTCCGCCTGAAGACCGTCGACTCCGCCCAAGGCTGGAGGAAGGGGTGGTTTTATGCGACTGTCGAGCAGGATGCAGCCGCCCCTTTCTCGACTGCTGCTTTCACCAGGACCAAGGCGTGGGATCACCAACTCTCAGCCGAAGAAATGGAGGAGGCAAGCCCTTTGCTGGCTCGGATCGGAGGCATGCTGGACAAGGTCACAGGCATCCATTTGATCGCCACCTTTGTGAAGAGGCGGGTGTGGCCACTCCGTGCCCGAGCGCACCCCATGTGGGAGTTGAGGGCGCGGGTGACTCCACTCGGATGAGCCCAGAGGAGCTGTCGAGGAACGAGCTTGTGAATCACGTGCGGCACATCACCAACTTGACGACAGGCGACAAATGCGACGTCGACTGTCCCATTGAGCCGTATGGGGCGGAAAACCCTTTGCCTGAGGTATGTCTGCATTTTAAGAGTTTGCCACTCGTATGATATGTGTTTGTTTTTTGCTTCTGACTTTGCAATTTATGATGTATGCGATGCAGGACCACTCGACTGCCACCTCTCTACCCCCCTGCCAGAAAATGGTGAGACTGAAGAAACTCAGGTGCTAGTGGTGGACCCGAAAAGGGATCAGTCGCCCATCCCTTCTGCCACCACTTCGCATGCGGAGGAGGTCGAGGAGGACGCAGCGGAAGAGGTCCAATCTGAGAAAAGGCCACCGCTGACCAAGAAGTCGACACCGCGCCACCAAGCGTCGTCGACTGGCCAAGAAGGCGCCTTCTGCTGTGAGTTCACCCGCGAGGGGGCAGGGCTTGGAGGATGACGAGGAATCAGGCTCACCACCTGTTTTCCAAGCCGCTCCTTTGCGTGCGTGCTCAACAAGCTCAACTCTTCCTCTTCAGTCGAGTGGTACCCCAGCCTTTGGGGGACCAATTTTTGGCGACTCCGAAGATGAGGAGATGAGGAGCACAGGTATGTGTTTTTTGAGTATGATATGAGAATTTTGTGCTGTCACATATTTGTGCTGACCACTTTTTGCTTTGTTGTGTTGCTCACAGCGCTGAAAACAATCAGCCTGGGACTCCTCCAGTCGAGAATGTTCCAACCCTGGAGCACTCGAATTATGCACCGACTGGAAACGAGGCTGCCCAGCCAATGGCCACTGATGCTGTCGTTGAGACAGCCAAGGCGGCAACTCCAGATGTCGGGACATCAGTCGCGGCTCCTGAGCCGTGGATGAACCACGTAAGTAGCTTTTTGCTTGACCCGTTTAGTTGTAGGTCTGTGAGAGTTTGAATTTTTGCTGAATTCGTGTGCTTGCAGCCCTTCTACCACACCTTGGCAGATTCTGCCAAGGCTTATGTCCAGGTGGAGCAGGAGAGGGATACCATGCGCGCCGAGCTAGAGCGGCTCAGTCGTGAGTTCTCCTTTTTGCTTTTGTTTTGCTAATTTCTTTTTGCAATGCTTGATTTTGTCGAGTATTGAATGCACGTGATTTTGCTGGGCCAGGCGAGAAGAAGGAGCTGGAAGATGCACTCGCCGCGCAGCGCGAAGAGTCGAAGAAAGAGCTGGCTGCCGCCACCAACTCAGCCGCTGCACGCGAGCGAGGATATGCTGACCAGCTCGCGGCACTCGCGCAGGCCATGGGAGGTGAGTAATCTTTTCTCCTTTTGATATGATGATATAACTGTCGAGTGTCATGAAATGACTTTTGCCTTTTTGAATTGTGCAGAAGCTGTTGGCGCACCGGCCTCTGCGGACGTGGCGAGTGACGATCTTTCGCTGGAACAGGCTGTGGGCGGCTTAGGCGCCTATGCAACCAGGCGAAAGAAGCACTCGCCAAATCGACGAGCACACTTGGCGCTGTATACAAGGTGGTGTTCCCGACTGGCGTAGTGCCGTCGACGGGGACGACTTCGCCGACGTGTTTGGCCCCGGGACGTCCACCATGGCGGGTTTCGCTCGCGCCAACACGGTACGCGGATCCGAGTCCACCATCAAGCTTCTTATGGGACATGGGATAGATTGCGACTATGAGGCAGCACTGTCTGCGTTCCCTCGGAAGCCAGATGGGAAGCCCATTTCTCTGAAGGGGGTGAGCGGAGCCGCCGCGCGACTGGCCGAGGTTTTTATGAACACCATGGAGCGCCGGGCACTCGAGACTGCCAATCGTCTGCTTAGGAAATCGAATCTTAGGTTTAGGGTAGCTGTACCCTTTTGTTTTTTATGCCTTGTAATGATACCTTCTGAACTGCGCGAGTCTGCGCTTTGTTTGTGCTACCTTGTTTATGCAAATAGTCTTTTGCTAATGTCTTTCACTCGAAGAGTTGTATGCTTATGACATGAGTTTTAGCTTCTGACACAAACTTTGTGTTTGTGATTATGCTCTTTGAACAGTCACGAGAACCTGCTACTGCGACTAGTTCCTCGCAGGCTCCAATCACCACCCGATCCCAGGGTCAGGTGGTAAATGATGCCAAGGTGATGGAGTATATGAAGGCCAAATTTGTGAGAATGGAGCAAGATCTGAAGGACGCCCAGGCTGAGCTGAATCGATTGAGGGCGAGACCCGCGTTGGCCACCCAACGCGAGGAATATGTGCTCGGGAGATGGATCTTGTGAACAGGCAACTCGAGTGTAAGTTCGAGTCTTGCTCTGTTTACAAGCTTTTTGCGTAGCTTTTCCTTTTGATCTGACTGGTGCGCCCGTGTTTGTAGGCTTTGTCGACAACTTCCAGGCTGAAAAGATTCGCGTGGAAGGGCGTCTGGATAGCGTGGTTGACGACCCTACGACTGGGCGTCAACACTTTTGGCTTGATAGGTACCATGCCCGCATACTCGCCACCCTGAAGGATCGCGTCTGGCGAAGTGCTGAACTGCTGGAGTTATGCCGGGCAGCGTTTATTCGCCTGAACGAGACTCTTTTTCCTGCGGGGCCACAACCACAAGGGATTCGTGCTTTGTTGAACATCTTCCGTCAAACAAATCCCATTCGAGAGTTGCTGTCTCAGAGACTTGTGATTGGAGCCAACGCTGCAATGGCGTATATGCGTAGTCGAAAACCAAGGTTGGTGTTGCGGACACCTGCAGCCGGAGAGGTTCTCGAACAAAAGACCTGGATGACACGATCCAAGCTGCGGAGACACTAATCGAGTGCACTCGCGAACAGCTTTGCGGTCCCGAGCTGCCCGTAAAGGACGAGCCTGAGGATTAGAATAGTTTGCGAGTGCAATTTTTGTATAGGGGGCAGCCCCCGAGTGTAATTTTTGACTCTTTGTATATTGTATAGTTTGTATACTTTGATTTTTTGTCGAGCCCCCGAGTCAGTCGAGCGGGGTTTGTGAAATATGTGTTGGTTGTGAACCAATGACTGTGCAGCCCCCGAGTATTCGAGTGCGGCTGCAGAGTTTTTGTGTTCTTTGTTTGGATCCTTGTTACGCAGCCCCCGAGCATTCGGGTGCGGCTAAGGCATTGTGTTTCTGCAAGAGCGAGAGCTCATTTGATCGATAACACAGCCCCCGAGGGTTTCGGGTGCGGTTAAGGTATGAATTATGCGGGTAGTAGCCACAAAGAAGTCGAAGGAACATTGATTTTATTCCTCTTTTGAATGTTAGGCTGCAGGCCGCCTCATTAAAAACCTTCCAGTCCCCTTAGGTACCCTGGTAAGGAAAAGAGCGCGTCTGAAACCTGCAGCCATCCGACATATAGCCTATTACATTGTATGACTGTGAGCACTTTATGCGTAGAAACGGCGCAGATGCGCAACGTTCCAAGGATTATGAGAGTTCGCCTGTCTTCGCGTGCTTCAGTCGATATGCGCCTCCACCAAGGACCTCCGTGATGATGAAGGGACCTTCCCATGGGGAAGCGAGCTTGTGCACCTTCTTTTGCTTCAGTCGAAGAACCAGGTCGCCAACGACGAAGGACCTGGTTCGCAGTCGACGGCTATGGTAGTTGCGGAGATCTGCTGGTAAACAGCTGTGCGGGCCAAGGCCGTGTCGCGCTCATCGAGCAAGTCGACTGCGTCTTCGAGTGCTTCTTCGCGTCTTCTTCATTGTATGCTTCAACTCGTGGCGCATTGAACCTTACATCTGATGGCAGAATTGCCTCTGCACCATAGACCATGAAGAATGGGTGAACTGCGTAGAAGTGTTGGGAGTTGTGCGTAGGCTCCATAGCACAGATGGTAGTTCTTCGACCCAAGCACCCGCAGCTCTTTTGAGTGGCACCAGGAGGCGCTTCTTGATCCCACTCGTCACAAGTCCATTGGCCTTTTCGACTTGGCCATTGGATTGTGGATGCCACGGATGCGTAGTTGAGCGTAATGTCCTGCTCTTTGCAGAAGGTTTTGAACTCCTCAGCCGTGAAGTTTGTGCCGTTATCAGTGATGATACTGTTTGGGACACCGAAGCGGTAGATGATGCTCTTTATGAAGTTGACTGCCGTAGTAGCAGTCGAATTTGTGATGGGGACCGCCTCGATCCACTTTGTGAACTTGTCGACTGCCACCAGTAGGTGAGTATGCCCGCCATGCGATGATTTTTTGAGTGGCCCAACCATATCGAGCCCCCATTGGGCGAAAGGCCAGGCCAGCGGTATAGTCTTCAACGCCGATGCGGGTGCGTGCGGCCTTGTTGCGAATTTCTGGCAGCCGACGCACCTTTTGACTATGTCCTCCGCGTCTTTGAGTGCTGTAGGCCAGTAAAACCCTGCGCGAAAGGCTTTGGCTACGAGTGATCGACTGCTGGCGTGATGCCCACAGGTACCTGCATGATCTCGAAGTATGGCTTGGCCATCTTCGAATGCGATGCATCTTTGGAACATACCTGATATGCTGCGCTTGTATAACTCGCCGTTGATAACGGTGTATGCTTTTGATCTTCGAGTCACGCGTCGGGACTCGGTTATGTCATCTGGTAGCTCGCGCAGTATGTAAGCCAGAAAAGGTTGAGTCCAAGTTGGCTCAATGAGGAGTACCTCGACTGGGGGGTCCTCTGTGCTGGCGCTTTGCTTTTGGTGGCGTAGTCGACGGAGGAGGCTCTCGTTTCTCCTTGATAGATCTGTGTTCGATGCGCTCGAGGAAGACACCAGGTGGAATTTGTGCGCCAGTTGAGCCAAGATTGGCTAGCATGTCTGCTTCTTCGTTACTTTCCCTTCCTATGTGCCTCAACTCACAGCCCTCGAAGCTGCCCTCCAGTGTGTTGTACAGGTCGCGATAAGCGATCATGTTGTCCGCGATTGCGTCGCAGGCCTTCATTGTTTGCTGCACCACGAGATTGGAGTCGCCGTAGATCATCAATCGAGTGCACCCAAGTGCTTTTGCCATCCGCATGCCATGGATCAGAGCCTCGTATTCAGCCTCGTTATTGGAGGGTAGTTTGAATCCCATCTGCAAAACATAACGTAGCTTGTCCCCTTTTGGTGATATGAGGATGACGCCTGCGCCTGCGCCTTCGTGTTTCTTGGACCCATCGAAGTACATGGTCCAGGAATTGGACACGTCTGGTGCTCCAGGTAATTGGGCCTCTATCCACTCGGTTGTGAAGTCGGGTAGGACTTGTGCTTTGATAGCCTTCGGGTGCTCGTACTTGATGTCTCTTGGAGCCAGCTCGATGAGCCATTTTGCGACTCGACCCGTTGCATTGGGGTTTGTGAGGATATCACCGATTGCTGAGTTACTTACCACGGTGATCGGGTGCTCGGTGAAGTAGTGTGTCAACTTCCTTGAGGACATGAATACAGCGTATGCCAGCTTTTGATAGTGCGGGTACCGCTGTTTTGATATGGAGAGAACCTCGCTCAGGTAGTAGACTGGACGTTGTATGCTTTGGATGTGCCCCTCCTCCATGCGTTCGACTACCAGTACGGTGCTCACCACCCTGTTTGTAGCCGAGACATACAGGTAGAGTGGTTCCCGTTCCTTAGGTGCGACGAGGATCGGAGGGCTTGTGAGGATCCGCTTGAGATCTGTGAAGGCTGCTTCAGCTTCTGGCGTCCACTCGAACTTGTCCGCCTTCTTCATCAGTCGATAGAATGGTAGCCTTTTCACCCAGTTTGCTGATGAATCGACTGAGCGCTGCTACTCGTCCTGCTAGTTTCTGCACATCGTGAAGCTTTGAAGGCCTTTGCATTGTGAGGATGGCCTGTATTTTCTCCGGGTCTGCTTCGATTCCACGGGCAGAGACTAGGTACCCTAGGAGCTGCCCGGCTGGAACGCCGAACGTGCACTTCTTAGGATTGAGCTTGATATGGAAGCGTTTGAGGTTTGCGAACGTCTCCCTCAAATCGTCGAGTAGTGTGTGTTCTTCCCTTGTGGTAATGACAATGTCATCCACGTAGACCTGGACGTTGCGTCCGATTTGCTTTTTGAGGCAGTCCTGCATCATGCGCTGGTATGTTGCACCCGCGTTTTTGAGCCCAAAGGGCATAGTTGTGTAGCAGTAGACCCCGAGTGGGGTTATGAACGCCGTTTTTTCTTCGTCTTCTTGCTTCATCCTTATCTGGTGATAACCTGAGTAAGCATCCAGAAAGGAGAGTCGTGCGCATCCGGCGGTGGAGTCGACGATCTGGTCGATTCGGGTAGCGGGAAGTGATCCTTTGGACAGCACTTGTTCAGCGCTGTGAAGTCCACGCACATCCGAAGGATGTCTGTATGCTTCTTCTCTACGAGTACGGGGTTGGCCACCCATTGTGATTTCTTGATTTCCCTAATGAATCCTGCTGCGAGTAACCGGTCGACTTCAGATTCGACTGCGGTTCGCTTTGGGCCGGAGATTCGACGCATCGTTTGCTTGACTGGCTTTGCATCTGGAAACAATTGGAGAGAGTGCTCGGCGAATTCCCTGGGAATACCTGGCATGTCGGCTGGACACCACGCAAATATTTCCCAGTTCTCACGGAGGAATTCGACGAGCGCGCCTTCCTATGCGATAGGCAGGCTCGAAGATATGTTGACTGTCTTGGACGGATCGGTCGGGTGCACCTGATGCGACCTTGTGTCATTTGTAGCATTGAAGGATCTGTCGACTGCCAACTTCTTATGCTCCGGAAGGAGTGTGCGGTCGTTGGAATCGCCAGTCGGCGAGTGATTCTTCCACCCCGAACATCTCGGAGATTTTGCTGAACTCGCGGTCGCAAGCATCGGACCTTTGAAAGTTTCCACGGACAGTATGACTCCCTTTGGTCCTGGCATCTTCAGCGTGAGGTACGCATAGTGTGGCACCGCCATGAATCGAGCAAACGTCGGGCGACCAAGAATAGCATGGTATTGTGATTTCCAGTCGACGACCTCGAACTCAATCGACTCTGTCCTGAAGTGGCTTTTGTCCCCGAACGTAACGTCGAGTTGTATGGTGCCTTCTGGGCTAATTGCTTTGCCAGGAACAATACCGTGGAAGGTATTTGAAGATTTTGGGAGGTTTTCGACTGACCTGTTCATTTTGCGGAGCGTGTCCGCGAAGATGATGTTTATGCCGCTGCCTCCATCCATGAAGACCTTGGTCATGGCGTAGCCTCCTATTTGCGCGTCGAGTACCAGAGCCGCGTGCCCTGGTCGAACTACAGCTGGGGGATGATCCTCTCGACTGAAGCTTATGATGGTTTCCGATCCCTTCAGAAATTCGGCAGGCAGGAGGTGCCATGACAGCCATGTTCACCTGTCGAGTGATTAGCTTTTGCTGCCTGTTGAGGGGCGACCCTTTTGTATCATGTACATCTGCCCGTGGGGCTGTGGATATTGATCATCTTCCGCCCGTAGTACGGGTTGTATGGCACCTGCGAGGTTTGCGCCTGGAGCAGGCTGTGGTGGTGGTTGCGGTGGCGGCTGTGGCGCCATGAGAGCGGGCACAGCGTTCGGCTGTGGTGCGGGTGCAGGCGTGGGCTGAGCAGGTGCTGGGCCGTACCTTTTGAGTCGTATCATGTAGTCAGTCGCCATTTGGTCGAATTCCCTGCAGTTCCTTAGGGTGTGATTGGAGCGTAGTTTTCCGTCGTCCCCCTTGAAGAGGTGGAATCTGCACCAGTCGTCCATCTTTTCCTCGAATGACCGCTCGGGTTTTGCGTCGCTGCGTTTGCGCCATTCTTGCCTTTTGTAGCTGTCGCTCCGCTGCTCGCGATCTCGACTGTCCCGTCGATCATCCGAGCGTCGATTGCTTCTATCTTGGTCCTCCCGGGTTGTGTGTATCCAGCCGCCATGAACTCGGGTCTGTTATCGTCGTAAGGACGTTTGGAACGTTTGCGCCTGCGATCTTCTCTGTATGAATCTCTGCGGCCTCGACTGCCGCTTTCGTAGTTGTCGCGTGGTGGGGAAGCACGGGATCTGCGTACAGAATCCTCTCCATCTGCCCACTCAGTCGCAACTTTGATGAGGTCAGCCAGGGAGGTTGGCTTTTCACGACCAGTGCCTCTTTGAAGTCCTTCCTGGCGAGACCTTGTATGAAGGCATCCATGGCCCTGTCTTCTGACACTTTGCCAACCGAATTGCGTATTTCGGTCCACCGCCGTATGTATGATCTCAACGACTCGTCTGATCGTTGAGTGCATGCCTTAATTCTTCGAATGTCTTCGGGCGCTCACATAGAGGCTCGAAGTTTTTGATGAAGTCTCTGCGGAAATCGTCCCACGAGTCGTATGATGATGGAGGGAGCGCTTGAGCCAGTCGCGGGCAGTTCCTTCGAGCATGAGTCGTATGTACTGCATCGCCGTGGTGTTCGTGCCACGCTGGCATGCCACGGCGAGTCTGTAATCTTCTAACCACCCGAAGGTTCTTGGCGACCGTTGTACTTGGGTTGTTCGCCTGTCAACTTGAACCTTTGGGCATCCGCGTCTCACGGATGCGTCGAGTGAAGCACAATGCTCCGCATGGCTCTGGTTCGCGATCAGAGTATGAATCGCTGCTATAGGATCTTCGAGATCTGCTTCTGCTGGACCTGTGCCGGCGCGTGCTTCTCCTTCCTTCATCCGAGTGGTGGCTGCGACCACTGCGATGATGTGCTGCGTGTCGTGAGTCGACTATGTCGCGATCGCGATTCCTTGCTGGAGTTTTGTCTTCTGGCTGTATAGCCTGTGCCGCTAGAGCTAGCGATTTGAGTTGTTGGCGATGCAGGGCTGCGTTAGGGTCATTCGCCGGAGGTTGCATTGCCTTGAGGTAAGCACCTACGGAGAATAATGCACCCGCAGCAGTTTTGGGCACTGGGATTCCGTTAGCGTCCTCTGTCATGAACGACAGGTTACGGGTGATTGCTACCCTTTCATGTTCTGGAAGGCTTGCCAACCGCGACCTAGGTCGTGGGGTTGGTTGCATTGTGGACCCGAGGGATTGCTCCCTTCTTCGGGCACTCGAGAGGCTGGCTTGCCTTTTGCGCTCTTCGAGCGTCGCTCGGTAGTTTTGCAGTCGAATTGACTCCTGCCAGTTGAAGTACTGGAAGGTCAACATCTCCTCTGGGGTGGAATTTGGTGGCATCATTGTGCACTCCTTTATGACTTTATCTGCTTTTGCTGCCATCTCCTCCGTGATTGTCAAGGTTGTGACCCCATCCGGCATGGTTACCGTGCATGGGAATTGTGCAGGCCTGCGAGCGGCTGCGTCTGCGGATGATTCTGCGGAAGGCCACGTAGACCTGATGGGGCGTGACCCGTGACAGGTGTATGTGCTGTCGATTCCAGTCATGGACTCGACGTCGCCGTCGAGGCTCATGTCAGAGCCAGTGTGTTCATCGAGTAGATCTTCGAGGCGAATCTCGTTGTCGATGTGCTCATCGCCTATGCTCATCTCGGTGTTGGCGAAGCCATTATGGATTTCTGAGTCGAGGTTGGTGTTGGTGAAGATCTCCGAGTCGACGTTGCTGTCGTTATGAATCGCGGGCTCGTAGAAGTCATCGAGGGAGATCCCGCAGTCGAAACTCTCGTCGAGTGGTAGGTTGAAGTCGACGTTGCTTGTGCGGTATGCTGATTCTGCCTCCTCGCCTTGGAGTTCCGTCATCATGAACCTGTCGATCTCGCCGGTCGACATGGTTGTTGCGGGCGAGCAGGCTTCAGGAATCGACGACGGGGCGAGCGCAGTCGACGGAGCCTCGAGTGCGCCCAGCGCCAGTTGTTGCGGATCTGTCGAGTCCTGCGTGCCAAGATTGTTTACGAAAAAATTGAATGCTCCAACAGTCAAACTCAAACCTGATTCAAGGCCGGAAAACGCCTCCTGAAGCTCCGGCGAGTGCGGATTGAAATTCATTGGAAGAGCAGATGCGCTTTTTGCAGGTGAAGCGGGCAGGCTGCCGCTTTTCGAGTGGATCGGCGAGTCGCCGTGTGTCGCCTGGATCGGCGAGTTGCTGTTTGCTGACATGGCCGGCGAGTTGCCGTTTGCAGATGAGATCGGCGAGTTGCCGTTTGCTGGTGTGATCGGCGATTTGCCGTTTGCTGTTGGGACCGGCGAAACTTCGAGTCCAGCGCTATTCTTTCCCACAGACGGCGCCACTTGACGAGGGGTAGACTCATCAAGACCCATGGTTAAGGTCCCTAGGTTATGAATATGGGGGAGAGAACGTGGTAGAGCTGGAAGTATCGTCGGCTGACAAGCAGGGCAAAGATTTTACCCAGGTTCAGGGCCCTCGTGTGGAGGTAACACCCCTACGTCCTGCCTGTCTGTTATTGCTTTGTGAATATGATGGTTACAAGGTCCGGCGAGATGTCGATCTCGCTAGGGTTTGTGGCTCTGGTGTTCGTGTCTGGTTCGATGGCCCTCCCAGTCCTTAAATAATAGGCTGGGTCTCGGGTGTTCGTAACCGACTCGATTTACAAGTAAGGAAACTCTAAACCGACTATTGTTCGCCAAACTTGGAGGATACTCCATCTTCGTGGGCCTCCCTTCATGGGCTTCATGTAGGCTCTGATAGTTGGGCCTAGTCGATACGTGCACCAGGTACCCTCATGGTAGGGTACCCGATAGGCATACCCATGTCAGTAGCCCCCGAGTACTTGTCTGATTCGAAGAGTCGGCATGGACTCATACATCATGCACGTTACATTTTTTGCATCTGTATTTAGAATTCTTATGAAATAGCACGTGTTGGCTATGTCGAGTGTTTCATCGACTATGAGTTTTTGTTTATGATAGTCAAGGGATATTAGCTTAGCAGCCCGGCACACACGACGGATCGGGGCCAGTTAACTACCATTTGTGGCAAAACCATACTAGCTTTCAATCAAACTCGAGTCCCCGGACTCAATCTGGAACAAACTGAACAGACTCGAAACGCCGTTGAGGTCTTACAGAATCGAACTGCACATAATTTTGAATCTACCCAACGCGTCCGTCGGGGATTTTTCATCATGTCTGCTGACACGAACATTTGAGGATAACGCTGCGGAGCGGTCCTCGCCAACTCGACTGATCGGTGGTCACGAAGGGAGAGACCGGAGATAAGGTTTATCACCAATTTCATAGTGAACCTCTTGATGATGCTTGTCATAGTAGCTTTTCTGCTAGACTGGCAATCTTCAGATTCTCTCTTATGATTCTGACCTTCTCCTCAGCTCATTGATAATATCCGGACCAAAGAGTGCTCTCTCTCCGTCTCGGACCAATTTAGAGGAGTGCGGCATTTTCTTCCATATAAGCCTCGAATGGAGCCATGCCCAGACTAGCTTGATAGTTATTGTTGTAGGAGAACCCGCGAAGGGAGATACTTTTCCCAACCATTGCCAAAAGAGATTACACATCCCGAAGCATGTCTTCCAATACTTGGTTCACTCTTTCCGGTCTGACCATCATTTGAGGATGGTAGGCGGGTGCTAAAGTTGAGACGGGACCCCCATGGCAGTTTGAAACTCTGCAAAACTTGGATCAAAGATACTTCCACGGTCCGATATATCTCAGAGGACCCCATGCAAAGGAACAATACGAGCCCTAGATATAACCAGCCATTGACTTCACGTATATCATCACGACTGGTAGGACGTGAGCAACCTTGGACAGACGATCATATGACCCAGATTGCATTGTTGCCCTTTGAGATCGGGGAAACCCTGATGAAAATCCATACCAATTTCATCCCATTTCCAACTCGGACTGCAATCGGCGAAAGTCCGGCAGCCTTTGATGTTCAGCTTTACCCGTCGACATGTGTCGCATTCAGCAACATACTTGGCAATTTCTCGATTTCATCCGAGTCCACCAGAATTGTGGTCGAAGTCTGGTACATCTTGGTACTACCGGATAATAGAGAGAGGGGATTCATGAGCTTCTTGGATCACCCTCTCAATTTTTTTGTTTCTTTGCACTACCAAGCGTCACCAAAATAAACAACTCCGGATTCATTGATAGAGAACATTTGGCCTTCCTGCTAGCAATGTTCCCTTGATTTTTTCGAATACCCTTGTCACGGGTTTGAGCTTCTTAATCTGGTCTACAAGAGTAGTATTTGATCTCAGATTTGCAAGGTAGCCAGAGGGAACAATTTCCATGTTCAAACGAGAGAAACTCTTCATGGAGGGCAGGTTGGGCCTTTTCAATCATCAGATTGTTACAATAGGACTTCCGACTTAGCGCGTCAGCCACGACGTTTGCTTTGCCGGGTTGATATTCAGACTCACATTATAGTCCATGATTAACTCCAACCAACGTCTTTGCCTGAGATTTAAATCC